>VZTD01005554.1:1136935-1340290 GCA_013397725.1 Rhagologus leucostigma
GGGGGGGCAGCAGGATTTGCCTCCCCTTGCTCCTCCAAAAGTTTAAGGGCCCTGTCACTGCAATTTCCTGTTTCCTAATAGTGTGTTGCACCCCCCAGATGAAATTGTCTTTTTGCAGTACTTCCAAGATGTGACTCTTATCAGCACACTTTTCCTGAGGTAGTTTCATCCTCAACCTTTTGGGAAGGCGGAAGACTGAGGTGTGGAGTGATGAAATACTTTGTACAGTGCTGCCCAGCAAATCAGCCTCTCAGCTGACTCAGTGTTACTGATTCTTGGCTGTGACTTCATGATCATTAATATTAAATCTGTGCCTTGCAGCTACAACTTTGATTGGGCATAAACACAAACCTTCCTATCAAGCTAGCCTGGTATAAGTGTGGTATGTAGTGCTTATGTCAACTTTGCACTAACTTTCTGTGGGTAGGCTAGGAGAAAAGCTGATAGCTTTTGGCCCAAGAGCAGCTGAGGCAAAGTTGCCCCTGCAAAATATTTGGCCACATCTGGAACAAAAGCTGAATGTGGTGCCACGTGCTGGGTTATGTGGCTATGGAAATCCTGACCTTACATCAGGTCTTCTGAAGCTGCATTTTACCACCCTATGAAAGCATGGCTTCTGACTCCTGCAGCCACTGCCAAACCTCCCAACTCACTAGTATCTAGCTTTTTTTTCTTTTCCCAATACTGTCTAAAACATTCATCTTCATCCATTCTTAAAATACAGGTGAATGAAATGATATTATCATTTGACAGTTCAGGAAAAGGAGAAAGCTGCTCAGTAACAGCTCCCTGCCAGTACGGCAGCTGCTCACTGGAGTCCTAGAAAAACCCATCAGTGACACTCACACTCTGCTAAGGTAAAAGCACAGTCATGAACATGTTTTAACTCCTATTAAAATTTGAAACTTTTAAAGACGTGTCCTAACTTGCCACTCATAGTTGGGACACAAATGTATTTTAACTTGTTTGCTGGCAAATGCACTAAAATGCAACACACCCTGTCAACACTGAGAATTTGAAAACATGTTAATTAAAAGTTTTCACTGACACCTTTTTTTTTTTTTTTTAATGCACCTTTATCCTCGTCCAGACAAGCCTTTAAAGAAAGTGAATCTAAGAGTGGTTTTGGGAGCTGGAATCCAATGTTTACAGAAATCCTGAAACAGTGTGTGCTTTCTAGTGTTCATGCTATGACTCTTCCCTGAGCGACCTGAGCTCTGAGGAGGTGCTGGGAAACCTCCTTGTGTCCTGGGGTGCACAGAGACCTTTCTTATGTGCAGAGAGAGCAGCAAGCAAACTAAAAAATGGTAATCAAAGTTTACACTGGGAAATAATGTTCCCTATATGCTCATCTACCACTAGTCCTTTCTTCTCTTGTCCTGGTCCTTATGGAGAAACAGTTAAGACAAGCATAGTACAGAAACCATCTTGATTTCACAGGAACTGTCAAACTGGGACAGTTCTGGTAACAGGAGAACGGCATAATATGAGGTGAATAATGTTAAAAGTTTCAAAAGTAAATTCAGATTTGCAGAATAGTTGCATCTTTTCCAGTTTCTTAAAAATGAGTATTTCATGATGTCTGGATCAGTGCTGTGATTTCCTACTGACGCATCACGTCAGTTTCTTCAAGATTTACTCCGGTTTGGTGCAATGCTATTGAAAGCTTTTAACCTTTATGTCACTCACAACCATTACAAGCCCTTTACTAATATTTGCCAAGCTTTTATTAACTGAATGCATTCAACAATGTTTGTTGAATAGGATCCAGACTGTTTGAATGTCCAGTGTGCTGGGAAACTGAAAACTTAACAGAGCTTATATATTTTAAAAGTATCATACAGCTGGTCTCTCTCATAGCTAATAAAAAAATATCTGTCAACCAACTGGATAAGTGGCCTCCAGTAATGAGGCTGGTTACTTCTGGGAAGTAAAAAATCCACAAATTAAAATCAAGAACAAGAAAACAAACAATAAACCCAACCCAAGCCAAAAAAAATTTTTCTTAGGTGATACAAAAGCAGAAACACTCCAGTAAAGCCCAAGCCCCTCCCTTAACGGCAATCACAGCAAGACATAATAACTAACAGGGAAGGTGTAAGTATACTACAACACTGGTCCATTCTATATGCTGGTTCTGCTTTAAAGAACACAATTTCAGCAGCAAAGAAAGGGCATTGAGGCTTCATTGCGTTAAGCAGGGTATGGACAAAAAAAATAGAGATAGTAGAGAGTTGTAAACCCTTTACATCCTTCAGTTCTAAGGACAAATACTGCTCCACTGCAGTTCCCCGACAGCTTTACCTGGGGTAAGTCAATGCAGCAGTAGTCCTTTGCTCCCTTCGTTCCTGTGCTCTGGCCCTACAGTTCCACTCTCTCCATTGTGTGTACCCTGGCTTTCCTCTGACCTCCTGATAAGCCTTGGAGAGTTAAAGCAGCAGCAAACTATTCTTTCTCTCTTCCCCAATACCCCTCCTCCATTCTCCCCCTCTCTCCCTCCCTGGCTTTTTGAGCACGGAAGGGTAGTTTCCTGCTGGTTTAGCTTCTGTAACCCTTGGTGTGGCCAGACAAGTTGCAGCAATGACAAGCAGGTGATAACCCGATTGAGCATGAAGTTAAGCTTCAATTCCACTGACGTTTGCTTCAACAGCACCACTGCCTCACACAATCCCCCTTCTCTGCAACTTGTGCTTGCTTGCAGTTTCCTGATTCTCCTTCAATTCTTCTGGGAAGAGTGATCTAAGTAAAAAATGCCTGATGAGCAGGTGTCTTTTAGAATGGGATTGATAAGTGATATCTCATCATGTTTTATTGAAAGACCACATGTGCTTTAATGATGACTACTTTGTGTCATGTGTCTACAGCCAGCCTGGCTTTTATGAATTCCAGCTAGATTTGGAGGGGACAGGAGTTACATAAGAGTGGAATCATGTAAATTTATGCTGAAAAGTGTCACAGAGTGTGAAATGAAACTGATGGACCCAGCTAAACAGAAATCTGTCTAAAAGAGGAAATAGGAAACATTTGAGCTTGACTCAGAGATTTGGATTCCTGACACGTAGTTGTTGTGAACTGAAACTGATTTAGGGTTAAATCAAGCAAGGGCTCAGGGTTGTGGAATTAATAGCCTCCACATCGAGTGCCTAGGCTCTCTGTAGGGTTCAGACTATGGGGAGAAAGCCAAGTGCCAAAGTCTTTAATTTGCCCAGCTGGCAGGTAGAGGCTGGTACCCTAAGTCTGGTTTTATGATTCTCACTGCCTGAAAAAATACACTGCAGCCACAAGGTGCAAAAGGCTAAGCCAGTACAAGCTGTTCTTGTTGTTGTGTTGTTGTTTTTGTTGTTATACTCAGAAAGGCTGTTTGTTTCAGGTAGTTGGAATAAACATTATAGAGTGCATCCCAGTCAGCTTGGCAGAAATGTATGTGACATGTACTGTCTGGCATGCTAGTAGGGCACAGATTTTATATCAGTGGTCATGCAATCCCCAGCTATACAGAAATACATCACAAATAGAAAACACAAAGCATTTGTGCCCATCTCAGAGACTTGGATTCCTTATATTTGGTTGTAGACAAGTATATCCCTTTACTTGGAAGCCAGCACTCTGACCTCTTCCCTGCCGTGAGGTTCTTTTGCCCCTTTGAAAGCTTAAGAGGCAGTCCCCTTTCATCCAGGAAGCATGGCTTTAATTCCCACCTCAGAAAATTTGAATCCCTTCATTTACCTCCCTCTGCTTTTCCCATGAAGTTCTAGGATGAGGAAATGTGAGCACAAATGTTTCCATTTTCTCTTGCTGAAGCTGTTCAGCAAAGGAATTAAGAGTTACTCTTTGGCATGGAGAATTACATAGTAATTGCTCCAAAACCCGAGCACGATTCTGCAGTCTAATTGCTTAGCAGGCCTGCCTGGGAGTGGGAGACAGCTTGCCTCTGGTCCTTACTCTTCTGAAAGTGTTACTGTTTTTTAGTTTCTAGCTCTTGGGGAAAGCAAGGACTGGCCCTCATGGCCCAGTGTTAGCAGTCTGACGCAGTGGCTTCACTATACAGTTATGATCCTGTTTTGTCTCATTGTTCAGCCTTCAAATAATATTTTTTTTTGCAAAGTGGAGCACTGAGCAGAGAGCTGGTATGCCCCAGTACTGTCATGTTTCCAGCTAGACAGGTCAGCTGCACAGCTTAGAGTAAGAGAGGTCTGCATGCTACGGCCCCTTCCCTCACACGTGACAGGACTTCCTTCACAGGCAGGTAGATCAATGTCCACAGAAGCTTCAATTGGTCTGGACACCACACGTGCAGAGAGACGTCCTCTGTCTTTCCCCAGGGAAGGCCTTTAAGCAGCTGCTTCTGAAGTGCTTTGGAGACAGAACAGCTGAGGTGAGACACGGTCTATTGGTTGGACACCTCTGGGGGCACATCTTGCCTCTTGTGTCTCCTGGCATTTTGAAAAGCAGTGGCAGATCATACTTTAAAGCTACAGTTCCCGGGTCCAATCTGATGAATTCAGCAAATTACTGATGGCTTTAAATTTTCAGTTTGTGTTTGGACAACCAAAATGCATATATGTCCTTTTGTAGATTTAGCTGCAGTTTGTAACCCATCAACAGAGAGATTGTTCGCTGGCATTTCGTATTAGATACACCAGACTTTCAGATTTTTCATCTTTTTTTTCTGTTTTCCATTGTCACAATGAATAATTTGGACTCTTCAGAATATCATTCTGATACTACATACCCACCACAATTTTATTTTGGTTTATATTATGACTAAATATTTTCATATTAGAAAGTGTTTATTCTATGTCTATTTTGTGTTTTAGCACCTTGTTTTCCATGGTAATTGTGTGCAAATCTGGGCACCAGACTATGAAAAGGATATAAAACTCTTAAAGAACATCCAAAGCAGAACCATGAAGATGGTGAAGGGCCTTGAGGGGAAGCCATAAAAGGAGTGGCTGAGATCACTTGGTCTGTTCAGAGTGGAGAAGAGGAGACTGAGGGGAGACTTCATTGCCGTCTACAGCTTCCTCAAAAGGGGAAGTAGAGGGGCAGACTGATCTCTTCTCTGTGGTGACCAGTGACAGGACCCGAAGGAATGGCCTGGAATCGTGTCAGGGGACATTTAGGTTGGATATTAGGAAGTTACCTCGTGGGTAGTTGGGCACTGCAGCTGTGTGATTCTTGGGATGTCCTGTGCAGGCCTAGGACTTGGATTCTATGATCCTGGTGAGTCCCTTCCAACTCAGGATCTTCTATGACTCTATGATTCTGTGTAACCTGTGCAAAGGAGTAAGTTCATACCCAGTTTTACAAACCTGTAGAAGAGTTCACCGTACTTATACAGTGAGTTCACTTGTCTTTAGGAGAATGGATATGTAGGCTGAGAGCCACCTTTTTAAGTGGCTACTCTCTGCATGTTGAGGGGGTTGATCCAGTCTCCTTGTGTAAGAAATGGGTAATAAAGGTCATTTTTTTTCAAACAGTGGCTTTAGAATTTTATTGTATAAATGTTCCTGAGGCCATGTACTGATTTTTGAACATGTAGTGACTGAAAGGTCATTTTTTGTCACCAATATTGCAAGAAACCACAGTCCAGGCTGCAGGCTTCAGGGCAGTAAATTAAGGATTGTTAAAACAAATTGGTTAATGATTACAAATTCAGCTGTTTGATTTAGAAAGTCACATACGTGTAATGCAAGAGACAGGAGGGGTTATTGGTGAAATAACTGGTTGAAGACTGGGGCATTTGTGTCTGTATTCCTGAGAGGAGTTAATGGTGAAATAACTAGTTTAAGATGGGGGCATGTTTGTCCATATTTCTGCCCTGTGGCAGACTGCCTATGTGACTGGGGTAAGTCTCTGTAGGTACATCTGCCCGGCAGACCAGGGTGCTGGGTCGGGACTCTAGCTGTGGTACATTGTGTTGTGGATGTTGGATGCAGACATGGATATAAGCATAGATGAACTGGCTCCAAGTCTTGGTGAAGAATATTTTTCTGCGTTGAACTCTCTGTGTCTATGCTACCAAACACACACCCCTTGTACCCAAGCTGCTATAAAGACACTGTCAAGCAAAGGCAGCAGGAGGGCTGCGTGAATGAACAGGTAGCTCCTGACTAAGCTCAGACTGAAAAAGGAAGAATGCAAGAGGCAGAAGCAGGTGACCCAGGAACAATACAGACACAGTGTGCCATGATGTAATTAGGAAAGCCAAAGCCCACCTAGAGTTAAGTCTAGAGAGGGATGAGAAGGGGTACTACAAGTATACCAGCAGCAAAAGGAAGATCAGGAATAATGTGGGCCTGCTGCTGAATGAGGGCAGGGACCCTTGTGCCAAGGGATAGAGAAAAGATCAAGATACTGAACGCCTTCTTTACCTCAGTGTTTGCTGGTCAGACCAGCCTTCAGGAACATCAAGACTCTGACATCAAAAGGAAAGTCTGGAAAAAGGAAAACTCACCCTTGGTGGAGGAGGAGTGCATTGAAAGGAACATTTAAGCAAACTGAACGTATACAAGCCCATGGGATCCCCTGGGAGGCACCCACAAGTGTTAAGGTAGCTGCCTGATGTCACTGCAAGGATACTGTTGGTTATCTTTGAAAAAGTTGTGGTGATTAGAGCAGAATCACAAGGGCTGCAAGGAAGCAAATATCAATACTATCACTGAGAAGGGCAAAAAGAAGGATCTGGTGAACTATAAGGTAGCCAGCATTCCCTTGATTGCCAGATCTCTCATCCTTGGAGATCCTCAAAAGTCATCTGATCATAGTCCTGGACAACTGGCAGCCCCGCTTGAGCAGGGGGATTGGACCAAATGATCTCCAGAAATGCCTACACTGTGATTCTATGTGATGCAGAGTGTGATATTGTTTTCGGTCCTGCTTCAGCTATGCCTATACTCACTTTAGTTTCAAGACGTTGTATTTCTGAGATCTTGTGCCTCCATTAAATGGTTTATGGAATGTGGAAATTAATACACCTGCCTGTGTGTCTTGGAAGTATAAATACACCAAAGATTGTGAGGTGCTTTCAGTGAGTGAGGCATACAAATGCCTTTTGTATACATTTATAGGAAAGAGAAACTTTACAACCTTTTTCCCCTGTACAGTACAAATTACAATAAAGTGTGAGAAAACAATATCTGTAATAACATTCTTGAAACTAGGAACTCAGAAACCGAGTAAATCACAGGTTTAATGTGAACCCCTGCCTTTATAAGTTCCCATGCTTTCTGTGATACTGTGTTGGAGTCTACACAGAGCAGGTGAAGTAGTGTCACAGTAATTTTTGTTTATTCTTTTTAAATTATACTTTCTCACACTTTTGTAAGGTCTCCCATTTCCCCCCATGCAGCTATAAAAGGCTGCCTTCAGTCTGTTTAGGCTCAAGGCACGCATGCAGTCTTTTATTGACAAAAGCAGATGGCGATTTCCCCTGCAATCCGTTTCCTTTTCCCTGGCTGGCATGTGAAACACGGAGAGCACACTGGAGGACATGCCATCATACCACGCCAGCTTCAGAGTGCTCCTCTTGCAGGGGAGAGCCCAGAACCTGGCTGCCCATGAGGCATCTGAATTACAGGAAACTATTTCACATTTGGCTTAGAGCTATTTTGACAATCTTCAGCTGTATCCTTTATTTCTTCCTTCTTAGCATGTAAATGTCCTTTTTATAGTAACTATTCTTACAGAATTCATAGTTCTCTTTTCTTAAAGCTTCTCATTCCTAGTTCCTCGTTTTTGTTTAAGTTAGTCTCTTTTCATTTCCTGGGCATACGATGCTAAGCAAAACATACATTCAAGGGGTGAAATTTTGTGTCTTCCTCAAATTATCTCATGATGCTGGCCTCTATTATTCCCTTTATTGTCTTCAGTGTTGCAATTATGTCCTTTCTGCCATACTGCCTTTCATGCTCATGAGGAACTCTACAAAATGTATTATTATCTTCTTTTGTATGCTTCCTTAAGCCCCTTCTTTGCTTTTACACCTACTAGTGCAAAGAAATGACTGGTTAATCCATTGATTTCTATTTTTTTTCCTTGGATTTATTGGTAGTTATTTTGAGTTTGAAATCTCTGTGGGATCAGGCCTATCTTTGTGGACTGACATTGCCTTATCGGTTAGCATAAGGACAGAAAAAGTGCAAATTTAAGCCTCTGAGGTGCTTTAATCTTGGCAGTCCCTGAGCAGAGTTCCCCTTTCTGCATCTTACTGAGATTTGCTAGGGAGGATGTGCAGTTCAGTCAGTGTGTGGGCATAAAGCCTGTAAAGAGCTTTGGAGGAACAACTGGCTTGACACAGCACATGCAAGGAACAATTTATCTTTCATCCTTAGCCCCACATATATCATGGGCACTTTAATTTCTTTTTCTTTACCCCTGTCAGAATTTTCAGATTGCTTTTCATATGGCTGTGTTCAGCACTATTTCTTTCAGAATCAATTCAGTTTAAATTTTTCATTCATGTACAAAGAAAAATTTCTGAAATCAACTAATAAAGCATCTGACTCATTTAAATGCTTATGAGCCTAATACTGCATTCATAATACTGAAAAAAATAAAGAAATACTTTCCTTTAAATCTAAATTTTATGAAGCATAATCACAGGAATTTTTTTATTCTTAAGCATTACGAAGTTTGTACATACAATAACATTTGCAGTGCATTCATGGGTGGTCTGGAAATCTGTGAGCAGCAAGTATGAAGCACCTCCACACTAGTAAAAGCAGGAAAAATTCTAAAAGAGAAACAGGAAAGACATAATTATCACTGCATATGCAGTTGGACTTTCAGTGCCCAGAGAAAACAGGTAGCATCGAGCTTTTAGAGATCATCTTTCCTTCTCTGCACATTTGCAGCAAACAGCAATGCAGTTCTTGTACAGGCTGCGACTTCTGTGGTGACGACAAACAGAAACTCACATTCAGGAAGGTTCAAAATGGAGCTGAGCTTGGCTTAAGCAGGCAGACAGAGCTTTCAGACTGCGAAGTTCACTCTTTATGGAGGGTATGATTGGAGTTTTCAATGATATTAATACTAAAAATGTCAAAAGCTATAAACACATATTATAGTGATATCGAACTCTTTGAGCGAAGTGTTGGTGAGTTTCTTGGAAGATTCAGATAAGGAAGGTTTCTTTCTTTGTGACCTCACCAATCCCCATATGGAGCAGAGACCAGTTTTGAAAGGCTTTTATATCTCACCTCTCATACCTCACATCTCATTTATAACCTCTTTATAGAGGGCAGAGCATAGGGTGATTCCTGCTGTCCTCCCCTCTGAGCGCAGGATCCCATTTCCTGTCACCTAAAGGTCCAAAAGTGATGTTACATGCAGAGAAACTCTACCCTTCCTTGGCACTTGCTTGAGGAGGAAGAGGAGCATGGCTGCTGGGGGTGAAGAAAGGCCGAGGAGCTGAGGTGAGTTTGGACTCGGCCAGTGGAGCATAGGGGCAGGGCAGTCATGCCCCAGATGCTCAGCTTTGCGGTAGTGTCAGCAAACTGTAATGTCACTGTCCTTTGACACTGTCAATAGCAAGCACAGCTCTCCTGCCCCTCACCACGCTGGTCACTGTCCCAGGAAAGGAAGTTTTCTCTGTTCTGTGCTGTCAGGTTGTGCTTAGAAGCAGATGGTTGTATCTTGAAAAGCACTGTGTAAGATTAGAAAAAGCCAGTCTGTCTGAAAGGTTTCAGGGAGGAGGTTTTGGCACCACAGCACACGAGACTGAGACAGGATTATGTTATTTACCTGTTTATCATCAGATATACACAGTGCATCTACTGCCTAGCCTGCAAAAGGGCGGAAAGAGGAGAAAGGCTGACCACACCTTTCTCCAAGCCATGAGTTCCCACTATCTTTTTCTGCCAAGACACGGCAGGAAACGCAGTTTGTGTTTGTCTGGGTTTCGGTGCAGACTGGTGACACAAAGCTGTGGTTTCCAGCAATTTCTAGGATTGGAGAAGTGCTTGGGACAGAACACTACACTCACTCTGTAGGAAGTGGACATCATGGAGGGGTTAGGTCCCTCCTGAGGTGTTTCTAGCAGTGCTGTTCTGAAACCCTGGCTGGGTTAACTTCAGCGCACTGCCAGGGAGTGTGGCTCTGTGCCCATGGGTGGGAGAACAGGGGTTGCCAAGTAAATGATTAGTGGAGCACAAGGTCCTGAGCCTCAGAACAAAAAGTGTGCTTTTCACAAGCCGTGTCTTTGGATGTACCATAATGTAGTTATGTTTCTTCCCTTCTTATGCCTCGAGGTCTGGGGCAAATCATCCTGCTTTCTTTTCCTCAAATCTTCATGGGGGGGCCCACTGAGATATCACCAAGTTTGATGAGGGAATGAAGAAAATGTGGTGTTTTTATTTTTATATCTATATTATTTTCTTTTTTATTTGAGTTACTTGGAAGTCTCTCTATATAAAAATACTTTCAAATGTAATTTGCTTCCTTGGGTGAAATTCATCTCCAGCTCTGCAGAAATGCTGTACAAATGTGTTGCTCTCACCGTTGTTTTTGAGCAGTTATCAGAGTCTTCAGAAAAGGTAACAAAATATAAATCAAGAGAAACATTCAGACTGGTATTTCTTAATTTTATTTTTAGTAACTGATCTATTGACTGTGGGTTCGATTAGATTTGGAGGAAGTCTTCCAAACACAATGCTTTTTCCTTTAAACTTTATATTTCAAAACATGAATCTGCAGAAGTATATCTACACACAGATATATCTGTTATGCATTGGCTCACTATTCTATTCATCACACAAAAACCTTTACAAGTATCACAAACTTGCTGAAGTCAAAAAGTGATAAGAGCAACTCAAGCTCTGATTTTAATTCTGCTTTACTCAGCATGTGTATTTACATATGTCAACTGTATCTGAGATTTCTGAGAGGCATCCTGGGTAAAATCAGCACACATTTTAAGTTACACTCATGCTTCATTAACAAAGTCATAGTTTGGTATTTACTAGATCTTAACCACTGAAACAGCAGATGTGTAAGATTAGGAGAAAATGTGAAAGGTAAGGTGTTGAAGTACTTAAATCACTACTATATTTGGGGTTTTCTGAAAAAGAAAATCAAATCAGCTCTGGTTTCCAAAGAATTTATGGAAAACCTCATTGACAGCTGCACTTGCAGGTTGCACTGTGCTTTTATTAGCTCATTAATGATGTTAGGGAGATACATATTGTTCTCTTTTACAGCTTTCACAGGGTTAGTAAGTAAAGTGCTTTGTTTTCTGCCTAATGTTAGTGATAATTAATGATGAAGAATGCATGGAAATGGTATAGATCTGCTTTTCTGAAAATGTTTTGTAACCAGGTCCAACAGCACTGTGGAAGATCTGTCATTCCCTGTGCTAGTCTCCTTACCTTGTTGCAAATATCAAGAAAAATAATAATCATGTTGATTGAAGTAGGAGGGCCAATGAAGCAAGGTTTTTCAGAGTGCTAGTCAAATGCTGAGTACTAGGTAGCTCCTCCCAAGCCCAAGTTTTATAGATAGACAAGGAATGGGGAAGAAGGCATAGCAGCAGAAGCAGAAACAACCAAAAAAAGTGTTCCCCTACTCAGTGGGTGAGGAAAAGGCAACTTGTCAGGGAGGAGGACACTCGAGGAGAACAGAAGAGCACTGTAGGGAAGGCTGGGAGCAAAATGACGTGCTCTGTGAAGCTGGGGATGTCAGCCAGGAGCAGAGCAAGCCTCCAATCCACACAGAGTAAAAAATGGAAAACATCCACAGGTGCAAATGTCCAGTGCTTCCTGATTTGGTTTGTTATTCCTGTTATCTGTCAGCCACCTTCCCCTTTCTTTTCAACTCTTCCTCAAAGCCATATGGAAGCAGGATTAAGGTGGATGGAAAGTGCCACCTTTCTCCTCATAACCTCAAAGCTCGGGGATCTCCTCGAAATGGCTTGGGGCCTGGCATTACAGCCACCATCTGTTAACTGCTCCTCTTCTCTCCTGTGGCCACGGTGGTGGTGAATGGCCTCAGACATGGCGCAGACAAGGTTCACTGTCTGCAAATGTAGTCGAGAGCAGCTAGGGGAGCTCGCTGTATTCTACTGTCAAATGGGACAAAGAAAACATCCTCGCTTTCTTTTTGTACACAGGAAACAAAAGGGTCAAATTATTTCCCTGACATCACACAAAATGTCAGCAGAAAGAGGCAAAAAAAAATCTTACTTTTCCTGAGCCCAGCAATACACTTCAAAATCTGAAACCCCTGCAGCTATGATAGAGGCAAAAGGGTAGGTAAGGAAACAGGAAAAAGGATTAGAGAAGACCAGACATACTGGCTCTTGACTGCTCATATGCAGTGCCTTAGTTGAAGTTAAGCTTTTACACAGAAGTACTGCAAATGGTTTGGAATTAAAATCTGAAATGAAAATATTGGCAGAAGTGTAGTCTGGGACTATATTTTATGTTCTCTTTTTAGGGTCTGTATCATTTTATCTGAGAGCCTTGTGATCGTCAGCAGATTTTATTCTCACAAAATCATAGAGAGGAAGAAAAGTTTTCTGCCTGTATTGGGAAGGCAGAATTTAGGCAGACAACTGACAAAATGTATTATTTTGGGTCTTCCAGGAAAACTGATGCTGGTTTCAGCTGTAGAGCAAAAGCTTTGTAAGTGTCAATCTATATTCCTGAATCCATTAAATCACCTTTTCTAAATTAGATTTTTATGAATCTGAAATCTACTGCACAGTCTGTGTTTATAATACTCTCTGAGAGAGAAGTGTGGCTTTGTACCTGTGATGGGTCTTCCTTGGGGAGTTTGCTGGAGCCTTTTCAATAGAATCATGAGGAAAGGTGTGGGCCTGCTACAGGGGTAGGGAGCCTGAGGACAGTGAAATTGAAGGAAGAATTTAATTTGCTCACCAGCCTCGGGAGTATTTGGCCCTATGAGTAACCGTGGAAAGCTGTGAGGAGGTGGAGGAATGCACATTTGGTACTGAAGGAATGAGTATTAGGAAGGGAAGAGACAAGAAGCAGCTTCTTAAACTTTTCATTCTGAGCAATGGATCTGATGGGAAGTGGATATGATTGCTCCCAATGACACCCCTGTCTCCCCTTTCTCCTGAGCAATGCCCTGGACATCATCATGACATACTCTCTCTGTGGTTCTAGCAATTGCCCTTGGGATCCCTTGAATCAAGGGACTGTTGTAAAGGGTAGGATCCTGGAATTTCTTCCCCAGTCCTCTCACAGCTCATTTGGAAGAAATTTCAAGCCTCTCCCACAGATTTACCTTGTGATTTGTCCCAAGAAAGAGTTTAGGATGCATTTTATGTATTTGAATGTAATGATTGTAATATGCTCTTGAAATCTTGTTTATTATTGTCTTTTCTACTCCTACTGAGTCATAGAAGAGCTATTCAGTTTGCCCGTCCATCTCCCCCTCCCTGACTCAAGAACAAAGCAAATCCCTGCATACGGGTCCTGCTGCTTATGAATGCAGTTTTCCCGAGGCCTCAGTCAGCGCAGCATTTCAAGGCTTAGATCTGCATTTCCCAAGTCAGGGCTCAGAATCCCAGACAGAATCTAGATGGTTACTAATGCATCCACTAACCTGAAAGAAATTCATGTGGGTCTCTTCTATGTCTATTCTTATACCTAGTTTACATCTGATAGATCTGTAAGACAGCCTGCAGCTGATACTCATTTGACCACTGTAGGCTTGGGTGTCAGCAGAAATCTGTGACAATCTGGAAAAATGGACAGGATATTGCATGGACATTAAACAGACCACTTATTTGTATTTCCTTAGTAATACTTTTGAGTGTTATGTCCAGGGCTGAACTTCAATCATCAGTTGCTCAATGACCATGTAGTCAAGTATACATTGTGTTTATCGCCAAATTAGAAAGAGTATCCCATCATGCTAAACCCTGCAAATTCTATCTGTCTTATCACTGCAGGATCATGTTGTGTCCTGTTAGCTGGTATCACAACAGCGGCTTTGTTTTTGTAACGCTAGACTTGAGTGTTCAACATAATGAATACACTCCTACAGCTAGTTTACACAAGGATTGTTGATGTTTTTCACAATGTGTTTTTTTAGACATATGCCTGTATGTAAACAGTCAACATAACCTAGAAGAACTTGAAACTCCCATCTGGATGTTGCATTTAGGTCTCATATGCAGGATTTTTTTTTCTAAGGTACTCCATCAAAAAAAAGTGTTCTCTTGTGTTTTTAATTTTTATTTTTCCCTAGTTTATTAGTCTCTAAAGAGCCTTCCAAGTTACCAGTCACATTTCTCTGATTCTCTGTTCCGTAAAGCACAACCCACCATGTTATAATATTTTGATTTTTTTTCTCATGTCACTGGTCTGATGATCTGATGATCCCTGGCAAGGGAATAAAAATGCTAAGCTCTCAGATATTTGCTTCCATCATCAGAGGAGACAGGCTTTGGTATCAGTTACTTTTCAGGGTCACATATTCATACTTGGAACTGAGAACGTCTAATCACAACTATCTTCTCCTCTCAGAACAGTAGTTACCTTCAAACAACATCTATTAATAATCTTTCCTGCCACTATAACTGATGTAGTACACTCAAGTGTAATCAGTATTGTTACCACAGAAAGTAATACACAGTAATACATTTATGTCACTACACTCTGGAGTATAAATGTACAGAGGGAAAGGCGTAAAGCAGTCGTACCAGTACTTGAATATACCAGCTGCAAAGCAAATGACCAGGGCAGAGTCAATGTCTGCATTCAGAGTTTTGAGTCTCTAGCTGTGAGAGCATTCACACAGAAGCTGCTTTACAGATTAGGGAATTGTTTTCAATTAAGTCGTTGTTCTCAGCACTGACTGCCTAACCCTGCTAACCTTGGGGTTAGAAAACACAGTAGTAGAATGGCAAGCCTGTATAAGTCTTGTCCAAAATTCGTCTCCTGCCTCTTTGTGCCCAGTGGAGCTGAAATACAAAGAGTCGTAAGGAAGACGAGACTAATGTGTCCAAGAAAAACAAGAAATACAAATCACCAATCCTTATGGATATATAGTGTATAATGTCACAACATAGCTGTCATTAACAGCTACTACATTTGAAGAGGAATAGTTGCAGATTTTGGGAGGAGTTATTTTTCATTTGAAAATGAAATTTTGAAGCCAATTTTTTTCCCATTAATGTACTTCTTTTGACTTCAAGTAGGGAAATTTTCCAGTTCAGGATGAAATTTATCATCAGAATGAAAGTAAGAGGATGAGGATGGAAATTCATATTGATTGGGATGACTCTGTGGTACCAACCAAGACAGATATTTTTGTCAGAGGAAAACCTTACCCTCTGTAGCCTACAGCATCATAACTTAGAGGTGTAGTGCTGAAAGATCAGATTTCTGCATGCCAGTTGTGGGCTGCCTTTTAATTTCTCTCATTCTTTCCTTTTGTATATTCCCCACTCTCTAATGAATTTTGTATTTACACGTAGAAAAAGACAAATAACTGAAATATAAAAAACTTTAACTGATGGTAAAACTTTTATCAATCTGAATGGCAACAATAATTTAGTGCTTAGTTTTTACAGAAAATATGCATGAAATTGCGTGTTATTGCTCTGTGAAAGGTCAGAATTTGTCACACTGATTTCACTGTGCACCAATATACTTCTAAAATCATCTTTTCCCATGTAGAGACTGTTCCTTGATATGTTGTTCTTCCCTTGCTTTTTAGAATTTTCTCATGTGGTTTTTACTCTTCTGTCACTAGCTCACTGCTGGTCTTTTGCCGGTACCCATTTTAGGAAGCAGGTATTATCAAGCAAATCTGCTGACAGAAGATAAGGTGGCCAGAGGACTTTAGTCTGGTAGGAAAAGCCTTGAGGAAATGGGTAAATAACTCGCTGCTTTTTCATGAGGTCTTCATTGCCAATCTAGGGATCAAGTGGGATTTTAATATCTGATTGTACTGGCAGAAATGAAGCCATCACCACACAGCCTAGTCCATCATCACTGTATTTTTCAGAAGATGCATCTTAAAACATGACAAACAATTATGTTGTGGGGTTTCTTGTCCCATTGTCTTCCTTAAAGGACAAGCATACTTTGGAATGTGAGAGACGTATCCAAGATCTAACGAGTAAAATGAAGACTTTTTGAGTGCCAAATTTTTATCAGGCTTAAAAAACAATTACCTGGACAAAAAGAAGTTTGACAAAAACTCCTAAGCATAAAGGAGGAACTGCAACATCATGCAAAGTCAATTAAAAATGCTGATAGCTGACTGTATTCTTTTCTTTTCTCTTCAGCTGCTAAAGCTGAGCTAGTAGCCACCATGGAGTTCTTTTCTTGCCAAAAAATATCTGACAAAGATGAAACTTTGGATACACTGAAAGAACTGGGAGGGGATGCTGAAATATGGCTGTGGGTGGAGATATCCGAAGAAATGTGTGACTATGCAGGCAATCTTTACATGTTAAAAAAACAATTTTTTTTTTAACAAACCAAAGAAATAAATATTATCATAAAGAAATAAATATTACCACAAGCTTAAAAAAGGAAAAAAAAAACCGAAAAAGAAGTACAAGAATGCTGTCAAGACCCTGGCAGCCAAAAAGAAAGGCAATGTTTATTAATATGGGTCTATGTATTTAAAAAAGCATAAAATGTTGCCCTCTGAGGATGACAGCTTAGACATAAACTGCAATAGGACTTGTGACATGATTAAAGAAGAGTGCATACCTCTGAGGACAATAAAGAACTGATTCCCTTAAACATTGTGCAAGCTTTAAAATCAGTGTCCTGAACAGCATCCTAGGAAGATATCCAGCTACAGTAAATCACGAAGAAGTGGCTGAAGTGCCTGGGGACTTTTATTCCTAGTGTAATTGTATTTGAAAAACTTACCCTGAAAGGCTTTGCACAGAAGATAGTGGCAACAAAATGCTGTAGCTTAAAAAGAAAAAAAGTCAAGGATTCACATAACTGAGAAAAGATCACATACATCCCTGCTTGAAATTATAGGATATGGAATTGCAGTCAATGGAATTGCTATTCAGGTGTTACTGTCCACAGCACTCTGATAAGACTGATTTGCAGTACCTGATCCAAGGAGTATACCTGGTCGAGTTATTTTACAGTCCCTCTAAAGGGTTAAAAAGAAATCTAAATGTCAGAAGAGGGAGGTCAGATGTAGTTGAAAAGGCAGTGGTGGAGATTAATACTCAACCTCTGCCCTTGACAAGTCTCTAAAGCTTGGCAGTTTCTCACTAGAAGTCTATAAAATGCTTAGGCATGATTGCTACAGTTTGGGAAGAGCCAAATTCCTGAATTCTCTGAAGCGGAAAAAAACAAAGAAATTATGTTCGTTGTATATACTTCACTCCCATGAGAAGGTTACCAAGTTGTTTGTATATTTTATATCAACCCATATCGCTTCCTAGAGTTGGCAATAAAGCCGTCACCAAAACTTTGGCAAGCAAATAAGAAAATGTTCTGCCAGACACCATTAATACAGATCAATCTGGTTTTCCTTTGTGTGAACCAGAAGATTATTTTCCTAAGGCAAATCTCAGTTTTTACCTCAAAGACTTGCTTTTTAAATCCTATTGCATGCCAGCAAACCTAGGATAATTCATAGATGCATGGAGGTTATGGCCAGAAGAGACGGTTAGGCCATCAACTTTGACCTTCTGTGCACTTCAGAGCAGTAAATTCCACCCAGTTACCCTTGTACTGTGCTCATTAATTGGCAATTGGTAAAAGCACTTCCTCAGAAAGTTGGTCAATCTTGATTTGGAGACATCAAGAAAAGAAAATACACTGTTTCCTTGGCAGATTCCCCTCACATCATTAATTTATTTTCACAGTGATTTAAAAAAAAAGACTTTTTTCTTTACAGGTTGAATTTCTTTTGGCTTTGGCTTTCAGCCACTGATTCTTGGTATACTTCTCTCTGACAGATTAAGCATCTTCTTATCTCCTCATGAAGGAACTTACTGTAGTTCTATCTTTGTTGAACTAAATAGATTGGATTTCTGAAGTCTCTCGGTACAAAACACTTTATCCAGCCCTCAAAAAGATTTTGGTTTTTTTTTCAGTACCTTCTCCAATATTAACCGTACCTATGAAGCTTGAATAAATTATGATTCTCTTGAATACTGAACACAGAGGTAAAAATCATCTCCCTAGTCTCATTCACAGTACTTCTTTTGATAAAAGATTGCTTTATACAGTGTTTTCTGACATCATCACAGTGTAAATCAATGGCCATGAGGCAGGCTGGAAGGGAAAACTGGAAATAGGACACAATTCTTCAGGTAGGGCCACTGGCTAGCAGAAGACATAGGCAGAGAGAAGATGACTTTCTGCTTGATGATGTCTCACAGTCAAGCCTAGAGGTCTTTCTGGAAAAAAGATTCACTCAGGGGGTCATTTCGAAACCTAAATTTGAAGGATGTTGACCTCTGTGGGAGAGCAAAGAGGTTTCTCTCTGCCTCAGTCCTTAAAGTGGGGGCTTGTGCAGGGTCAGGTCTACACCAAAGCCAGTGCACGTGAAGGAGCAGGGCTACATCTCCAGGCTGGGCAGCACAGGAGTGAAATGTGCATGACCACTGCTCAACCACAGCATCTGGATCAGCTAAGCTAGGCTGTGAAAGTCTAGTTTTGGTGACCGCAACCACTTCTTCCAACTTGTTACGGAATTTCAGTCTTAACTGTAAGTCAATTGCAATTTGGTTTTGAAAATTCAGCCTCCAGTGATCTAAACAGAACAGATGCCAAGGGCATATCTTGAAACTACTAACAGAACAAGACTCCTAGAATTTGAAGCACCATTCCAGTTAAACTTGCTGGAAATACAGATTTCGGTCCAACTTTTCACAAAGTTCAGACACGTTCAGAGCTGAAGTTTACTTTTATGACCATCTCAGCTGCCAAGAATATAAAAAAGAGAGGAAGTTGTTCCATGTAACGTTCTCTCAGGCAATAGAGCTAATATGAGAAATTCCCAGTTACAAGAACTCCCCAGCCCTAACTGCCTATTCGTATTCTCAGTCTGTACTTTCTTGCTGTCATGGTTCTGTTTATAGTGCTGTGCAATAAACCACATTAGTGAAATGATCCCATTAATACAGAAGCAAACAAGCAACTGCTTTGTTGAAGGACAGGAGAAAGTGGGACTCTCTTAATGAAACAATTAAATTAACAAAAAGGACAGGACAGAACAACCATAGCAACAAAACTGACCTCTCTGGATGCTTAAAAAAATAAATCCAGTTCAGACTATTTCAAAGGATATTCTGTCAGTGTAGCCCTGGAACATGCTATTACAGAAGAAGGGACGGTAAAACATTGTATGGGGACAGAAATCAATTTGGCAGGAAACTGAGGACTGAAGGAAAACAGAAAACACTTTTGCTACTTGAGAAACAGTAAAGTGTAATAACGCCTGATGTAAAGGATCGGAAATAGATTCAAAACTCAGTAATCAGTAAAGTTTGTAAAGCCTTTTTTTTCAAGGTAGACTTATTGTGCAAGAAAAACTTATTTATATGCTAGAAAATGATATCTTATTTATACTAAAATTTAAGGCAGGTGGTAGAATCAGTTTTGGTAATAAACTGTGACTTTCTTCTCAAAGTACTAGCAAGTTTCCTTGGGAAATGCCAGATTACAGAGTAGCAAATGTTCTGACTGACATTTCCCCAGGATGGTAAGTGGGGGTAGGAAAACAGGAGTTCTTTATGGGAGGAGGAATATCTAATCTTAGATTACATACTAGGAAGAAATTGTTTACTGTGAGGATGGTGAGGCACTGGAACAGGTTGCCCAGAGAAGCTGTGGATGACCCATCCTTGGCAGTGTTTAAGACCAGATTGAATGGGACTTTGAGCAGCCTGGTCTAGTGGAAGGTGTCCCTACCCATGGTGAGGAGGCTGGAATGGGATGACCTTTAAGGTCCCTTCCAACCCAAACCATTCTATGAGTCTAAATATAAAGTGCCTAAACAGATTCATTTGTCTTACTTGTTCAAGGGCAATGCCTTGCCTTTCTTGTTACCTACTTGTTTGTTGCTCCTGATAAATTTCCTTACAACCTAAACAACACATCATAAGTACCTGACACTACTTTGCCTGCTTTAATATATACGTATAAGTATACAGAAACAAACATACACATATATGAGTTTTTCTTTTTTGGGTCATGAAGCCCAAAGGTGGAAATGTTGCAGTTTTTTCACTCCTTTGAACATGATCCTTGAAGAAATTCCTCACTGCCTATTTTGTTCAAAGGTCTTTCTTCATGGTGTGCCTCTGCAAGACAGGATATGTTTGGTCTTCAGATGATGAGTTATGGAACAATTTTCCTCAACATGGCCCTTGGGGATCACTCCTCTGTGATCAACCCTTATGCTTTATTCATCCTTTTCTGGGGAATCCTCTGGACCCATGTCTGGCCTCCTGGAGTTCCCCAGCATGGAGGAGTATCCTGGTTTCCGTTGTCCCTTGCCATGGTCACTCAGGGTTTCCTCCAAGTTGGTGCATGGCCTCAACACCTCCTCCATTTCAGAGCATCTCCTCAACAAGACAAATGGGATTGCTGGGGCGTGGTATTTCCAAATGAACCAAAGAGATCACATTTCCAAAGAGAGTGGACATGACATAGGGTTAAAAAATTGCTTCTGAGGCTTTGAAAATTTCATCTTACTTACTTGCATTTCCCAGCTCCAGAAAGTTATTTACAATGACATTTTGTGGCTGAGCTTAATGTGAAATGATCCTTTTGTGGTATTACTTATCAACTGAGAAAAATAAGCTGGTTTTGAGTACAACTTTTCCCATCTTGTGGTACATATTTAAGATAAGTTACATGGATTACATCACAGAAATAGCTAATTCAGAACTCTAAATCCTTCATGTACCTTCCCCATGCATCTAGCTTGGCCCATTTTAAAATTTTGGAAAAACTTTGTTCTGCTTTATGTTATCCTCCACAAGCTGGGAGCTGTCAGTCTGCTGTGCCCAGCAGCTGAATACCCTGATCATCATCAAGCCACTCTGCTTAACTCTGCTTTGTGCATCATAGCACCAACAAAGAGAACAACACTTGGCTTGTATTTTTTTCCCAGAAATAGCCACAGAAGCTGAGATTGATGTGTCTATACATCAATCTATAATGTGTCTATAATGTGTCTATAATGTGTCTAATGTGTCTATACATCCATCAGCCCTTCCATTTTCCACCTCTGAAGTAGCTGCCTCTGGTCTGAGTGACAGTGACAGGCTGAGACAGTCAGGGATGTTGCTATGCCCAGGGCATACAGAGGGTGAGGGCTGCCACCATGGGCTGAAGCTTTAATCATTTTTTGAGTCATGCAATCTGCTTTCCTCTTCATGATACCATGCACCGGGCACAGCTGGGAGACAGAGCATAGTTTGGTTTCATCCCGATGCTGGTGGGAGAAAGGGAGCCTGTAGTGAGGCCAGCCCCTCTATCTGCCTGATCTCTTCCCTGCTCTCCAGCACTATGTGAACTTCTGTCTCCAAGGGATAAGGCAGTATGATGGGAGTTCTAAATCCAATCCCCCATTTTTTTTTCAGAAGTAATGCATACACCTGAAAATTATTTCCATGAAGATTAGTAAATTAGATGAAGAGGATTAAAGAAAATTAAAATTTACTTTGTCTTACACTACTCTAAGTTTCCTCTATCTGATATCTGAAGTACCTTGTCAAATTTAACAGCAACTTAAAAATTCATGTAAAAGTGGAAAATACCTTTATTTGTAGGAAACATTTTGACCCAGATTTATGTAGCTATCATTGCTATAAATCTGGGTACAGTTTGTTATCTCAACCAAATTGTACAAACTTCAAGACAAATTTTTTTTTTTTGCTAGTCCAGAATCTTCTTCCTAAGTCCCTTGGAACTTTACTGCAGTCAGCCAAAGGAATGGAATAAACTCTCCCACTGAGCACTTAAATCCCTCTTAAAAATTTCTGACTTCTTTTTTCACAATCAAATGGGTATAATTACTTCTGACTAAGATCAGGTGGGTAGAATATAAATCCTAAAAGGCAAGTGCAAGTCTTGAAAACCACAGCTTTACTTCACATCTCCTCTCCTTCCCTTCCCCTCTCCTTCTCTTTCTTTCGAGGCAGAAACAGAAGAGGAAGAGATGTCTCTCTTTTCGTCAGCTCTTTTTAATGCAGCGTGATTTAGTGCACGTAGAAGTCATTTGTGCAGTAAGAACAAGCTATTTTGCAGCACTAGAATAATTCCATTGTACTGTATTTCTGAAGAGTAGCAAAGCTCATGGCTATTACTGTTAAATAGATTTGAACAGGAATCATAGGCTACAAAAACAGCTCAGTGCATAACTCTAAATGAAAATAACATACTAATGTGTGAGTGATTTACACCAACATCAGCTGTCTCTGCAAAAAGTTAGTGCATGTTCTCATGCTTTCATTTTCCTGGGTGGAAGATTAACTACACATATTTTCTGATTTCTTTCTTGAAGTGGTTTCACATTAGCATAATATTTTTGTTCCCACAATTTCACTCTCACACAGATTAGTAAACTGGAATACACTGTTTCTTAAATAGAGTTCTTATTCATCAAATGTGCTATGCAGCCTTCTCATACTGACAGCGCGCAAGTTTAACTGTTGCAAACACATTCTCCCCTTTGCTGTAAGCAATATTCAGTTTTTATTTCCTTTAGATAACTATGTAAGGCTGTTGCAGTGACTGCATTTCAGTGCTTAAGTACCAACATTGGTTTTATGGGCTGGATACCGTGTGTATAAACAGTACTTGTGAACCTAGGTGTGTGGATTACTGCTTTGGACAGGGTCAGAATTTGGCCCTGCTTAAAGACTGATTTTTGTACGTGCCATTAGGAGAGCTGTTTTCAAAACTGTGAGTGCCTGAAGACAAAGTTCCATGAAGATGTTACTGTGGGGGAATGAGACACTAGTGGATCCAGGTGGCTGCGCATCTTGCCTGTAGCAAAGGAAAGCTGATTGATCAACATTGAAAAAGCGTGTTCAGAGTTTTGCTCACTGGTTTCTACACAGCAAAGGGTTTTAAGCATACTGTGGGTTCAGTGAGCTATTTATGCATTTTATGCACCCACTGTTTAATGCCTTTTGGGGTAGAAATTATCTGATGCCACATGCCTTAGGTAAGCGCCCTAATCACTTGCACGGAAGGTCTCTTCTCTCTTCTCTTCTTTTCTCTTCTCTTCTCTTCCCTCTCCTCTCCTCTCCTCTCCTCTCCTCTCNTTAACAGGAGTTAGAAACATTCCCCCATCTCCTCTGCTCAGCCTCCTGTTCAGGGAGCTACTATTAAAAGAGACGTAAGTTTCTTCTACACTCCTCTGTCCCCTGGGCTAAGACAGGCAGTATGCCCCATTTTAATGCACATCATATTTAAAAAAGGGGAGTGCAGGGTTGTTAATTGCAGTCTTTCATGTGCCCTGGATCATGCTCAAGGCTAAGAATCTATAAAACACTCAGAAAGGCGGGATTTGGGACAAATTCATCCCATGTGTGAGTTCCTATTGAGTAGATTTGGAAGTTTCTTGTTCTGCTAACCAATGAACCTGAATCTTCTTATCAGGCAGTTGATTTTCTCCTAAACCAACTTTATTAGTCTTGTATTCAGAGCCTAATTATCCTAAGAACTGACATGGGGGTATCTCTCTGATGAGGGTCAATGTATGCCACGCCTTGGGGGAACCAGCCCACGTGAGATGATCTCATTGCTGCTACACCTGGTTGGAATGTAAACAGGGCAGCAACCACTGATCGTGGGGCTTTCCAAGAAACTATAAAAATCTTACTGCAGGGTTAAAAAAATTATCTTTTTCCTGCTAACATCTTACTGCTTAGGATCCTTTACATCCTAAATACAGAGAGAAGTTGCAAGGACTTTTCTATGGCCTCATATCCTACATCCTCCCCAAAGTTCTCACTGGCCTTTTCTTGCTGGCTGAAGCTTTCTGCAAAGATAACTGCTGCAGAAGAAGTCCTATTATGACTATTTTAGAGAACTTATTGACATCAGCATGATTCAGTAGACCAGGATGCCAAGTCAGAGAGAAGGAGTTATTAAATGTATAGAGGAATATAAACTTTTGGCAGGAGAGGGCAGGATAGAAATTATAATATGATTTGAGGTGAGTTTGTAGGTAAACAGGATTGGCAGAAGAATTATTATTAGGCTGAAAAATGGAATTCAATTCTCAGTTTTTTTTAAGGAGAGTTTTCCAGATGTTAACTGTTAATAGAAATAATGATGTGGGAAAATAGTAAGGACTTTAAACTGGAAATGTCAAAACCTTCAGTACTCATGTCATTACTGGCATAAACATTAATAAATAACAGATTTATTTTAGTTCTGTTTTCTGAGAGCACAACAACCTTTTGAGTTTCTTAGAGACTTTCCCTTTAACGAGCATGCAGATGTCCAAAGTGTTACAGGAGCATGTTTCCACAGATATGCTACTGAATATGAACCAGGAAGTCTCAGGATGTCAACAGGCTTGCCCTCACTTTCACAAAAAATTAAAAATCAGTCATCACTTCCCCTGCATGCAAATGGCAAAAGAACATTTTTATCTGAGATCACACTGCTGTTTTCAGAAATATATCCTGAAGTGTCAGGAGATTTAATCATTGCTTAAAGGATCTCCAAGAGTCAGTTAAGCCCATAATTTCTGTTCCAAATGAAAGGAAGTGAAAAGCTGCTTAGGAGTTCAAATGACTAGGGGAGGCTCTGGGGAGTCTTTGCTGGGGTGTGTCTGTGGGAACAACAGCTTGCATGGAGAAGTAAAAGGCAGCAATTCATGAGAGACAGGTAAGGTGAAGGGGAATGGGGCAAATATTATAAATAATGCCGCATTATTAATGGGGCACTTAGGGTAAGGCTCTGGCTAAAAGCATGAGGATACAGTACCATCATGTTCTGATCTGGCAGATTTTCCATACCGACAGAAACGGAACATTGTGAATTTCTTCTAAACAAGATTGCATCAAAGAAAACCACAGTTTATCAGCAGTTTGTCTTCCCAGCTGGAAACACCTACAAATACATAGACCCTTGGATCAAAGGAGCAGCAGTAGCATCAAAGCCCATGGAAATGGTGACCTGAATCTAGACAGAGCATTTATTTTACAGATCTGTTTTGGATCTAAGCTACTCCAAGTGATTGGTCACTAAACTTGTTATTATCAAGTGGCAAACTCTTTTGGGACTTTCCTGAGGAACAGTTATCAGAGTAAAAAAACTCACCAGGACCTTTGGCACCTGCTCATGACTCAAGGTGCAGGCAGCCTCTTGAAAGCCATGGTTCTACCTTCAGCTGAGGTCTGTAGCATTTTGCTCACTCCTGCTGGAACACGAGTCATGCTTGTTATTCTTCCTCTCAACTTCATCTTTTTCTTTCTGCCTCTCTTAGTCCCTGCCATATCACACTATATATTTTGATAGGTTAGCTTCTCAGCATGGTTAGGTCATCTGACAGTAACGACCAGTGGGCTGCAAAGCCAGCACGAGGAAAGGGACAGGAGTCTCTGCCTGGCTGTAATGTTGGGACATCCCTTCCTTTTTCAGCTGTTGTTAGGTGACTATGTTCCCTCACTCTATATAATGTAACTGTATGTGAAAATACAAACACACTCCTCCTTCACATTGGGTGTAAAGGGAGGGGTAATTCGTATCTAGCAGCTGCTCGGGTTGTACCCATAGTGGAGAGGAGGGTTTGCTTTGGGTTTGTTGCTACATCTGTGCTTCCACAAGTAAACACGAATGAGCTCAGGAGAAGCTCTCACACCTCACTGTTGCAAGCTGGACGGTTGATGAACAGTAGACAGAGGCACACACAGGGCTGCACCAGGTCTGCTGGGAAGGTGCTGTGCTGCCAGTGTCTGTGTTCCAGCGAGGGCAGGACAGGGGCTGCTTCAAGAATACATTTTTTTGACACTGAATTTTATTTGCTAGGAGTTTGTCGTCTAGATTTCTACTTTTTGAGCACAGACACTATCTGAGGAGACAGCTAGGTCCTGTCTGCACTGTGTAAGCAACTAAATGTAGCATAATTTTTTTCCTCTCTTCAGGTAGGATGTTGCTGCTTTGTGTTTACACATCAGCCAACTCCATCTTTCTGGATGTAATAAAACAGTATTCAAAATGGTCTGCTAAGGCTTGCTCTGCTTTAAGCTACTAAAACAATTTTATCCAAACTATAATGTAACAGGCAGGATTTACAAAAGGATTTTAACTCAGAATAATTGTTTCTTTTTCAAGTATATTTGTTGTTAAAATACAGATGGAGACAATTGATAGAAAAGGCTAAAATCTCAGTGCTCATGGAGAGGTTCAGATTTAGTGGAATTAAAAGAATTACACTGATAGCAAGTAAGAATCTGGATCATATTTATTTTTTCAGTAACTGAAATACATCATGAGAGAAGCTCCAAAGGTCCGTGTAGTGAGTTCTTCTGCAGTTGCAAAAAGTCACAAATGGCACCATGTGAATCTTTCCAGAAACTATTCAAATTCCATTTCAAAATTGTTGGGATGTTTTGCATCTGATACTCTTTTGGGGAAACTAATTAGGAAGCTCAGGCTGCATGTGGTTGGAAACATAACTTTTGCTTCAGTTTGTAATCAGACACTGCTTATCCATTTGCTTTTGTAACAACACTGTTTTTAAATTGCATAATAATTTGTCTCTTCCATTTGCTATATTTATAGAGACCAGCCACCATCACTCTCAGCCTTCCTTCACTGGACTAAGCGAGCCAAGCCTTTCAGGGCCTCTTGGCAGATGTGCTTTCTAGTCTTCTGTCTATCCATGCAGACTGTTCTCACCATCATGCCCTTCCCATGAGCCAATCTGACTTGAGCTGTTTATAATGTGCCGGTGGACCATCTGTACACTGACATGAGCATTTTTCTGACTGTTGTCTTTCATAATAGGATCCATAATCTTTTTGTTCACAGCCCACAATGGCAGCTCTTGAGAAACCTTGTTTAGTGAGTGTTCTCTTGTTCTCCCCCTCTTTTAGTATTTTCAGAAGGTAATCTTTCAATTTACAGTGTGTTTCTCTTACTTGCTCTTAAATCCATGGCCTTGAATCTAGTGACGTTTATACATGTCTTGTTTTATTAGTGTAGTTCTCAAAGCTACAAAGTTATTAGTTCATCCTACTCTGTTTTGTGCTTGTCCCTGACTTTGGGTTACTAACAAATTTCATCACCATCATCTTTCTTAGGATGTAAGGCATATCAAATCTGTCTGGATTCTTGTCTGCATCTTTAGATACAGAGATGTGTTTCAAAATCTTGAAAGGGAATAAGTTCTCCCCAGGCAAATGCTAAATGGGACAGTACCTGGGGCAGATACTGTAACCAAAAACTGGACAGCACAATTAAAGGAGAAAATTTATTTAGTTAAATATCTGAGAAAAAGGTTTGTAGAGAAAAAAGGAATTTGGCCACAGCAAGGAGAGCTGCTCCCAGAATACTAGAAAAATACTGTAGATATTCATTGCTAAAAAAATGTGATTCTTATTAAAAAGATGGTTTGGGTTTCAGTGTGGTGGGTAAGACGTTTCACTGAAAATTAACTGCACCAAGTTGGCGGAAGAAGTAGAAACTGTTTAGAAATCACAAAATGTGCTATAGTTAGTTTCTTGAAGGAAGGCATTTTTCTCACAGTTGAAAAGGTTACTTGAAGCTACTATTTTCTATTCCACGTAATTCTTTGAAGTTAGCATACAGAACATGTGGATGATACAAGAGGCCAAAGTGAAAGAATATTATTAAAAGTTAGGTCGTGCTACCACTGTGACTGTTTTGTTACTGGAGCCAGTTCCCTTACATACAAACATTATTGCAGAGTAATTAATGGCTTAAAGGCTCTGTTTTTTCCAAGGGGCTTCTTCGGCACTCCTGGAGAAGGACGGGCAGTGCTCACGGTGCAGGCAGGGAGCCCGTGACTTGTTTTCGGCTGGCTGTTCTGTGTGTGGCTGCATGCCTTATAACCCTCCTTTAAAGGCAGAATTACTTGTTTCCATCTGGGCTTCCCTCACTGCTCTGTGAGACTGTTTTTTTAGCACAGGCTTGTGGATCTGGATGGTTTATTTTTGTTAAAGCACAGAAAAATTAAACTGAAAGTATCCACTGATTTTTTTGTTACACAAATGGAATTCTGAAGGAACTGATTTTTCACAGTACCTTACAAAACTTTCTATGTTCAAAGTGCAACTCTCACAAACTTAATTCACAAGTCATGGCATTTTTTGAAATCTGATCCCTAGTACTTGTTTTGGACAGTCGGACTTCTAGCTGTCAGTGGGGCAAACCCCTTCCCTCAGAAGAGCCCAGGGTGGTGGGAGGACCACAGGAAACTCCGGGTTGGTTTTTTGCTGCCTTTCCCCACATGCTTTCATTAGCACCAGCTTTATGCAAGGGTGGAGAGGAAATGTTTACTGCCTTTCTCTTTGGAGGTCTCTGTTTTGTCCTGGTGTGCACATAACAGGGCGTTTTGCAGTTCTAAAAAAACTGTCTTAGAGCAGTAAAATGCTCCCTGGCTAGGCCTAGTCCTGATTTACGTCTTCAGTACTAGCATCAAGGGGAGACCCAATGCATACATTAAAGTTTGTTTCTAACTGCAATGGGCTGCTTCCTTTGAATTGTCTCCATTTTCCCTTCCTCCCTTTCTCCATTCCTCCCTATGAAAGCATGTTCTTTGCTTATACATAGAAAGAAAAGTTTTCTTTTCTAAAAACCGTTTTGAAACTCTTTCAGTTCTGTGTTTGAGGTATGTCATATCTGGAAACTTTTCAGAATTTTCCATATTTCTGTACCATGTATATTTTTTTTACTACTAAGCCATCCTATATGAGTTAAAATTCTTACATTTTGCAGTATTTTAAAGGAGATAATTTTGTCATTAATCCAAGAACTATGCAGCAGGCTATTTTTTATACCACATCACTGTTCTCCTCCTACTCATTCTTAAAGGAAATCAAAAATTCCAGATGTTTTTCCTGCAACATCTGGCTCCCTGGCACAGGTTTCTGAAACAGTGTTTGCAGCCTTAAAGTCATGTCTTGGTTTTGTCATTTAGTTTACTGATGGGTTGTTGGAGCCACTGGTGACACAGGGACTGGTTTGCTTTGACAACTCTTTCACTCTGAAAGGAGATAGCCTGGCAGGCCCATTGGGATTCTGCTCAGAATTTTTTGGTGCTCAGGAATGTGACGAGCTCAGCCACCTTGGCTTCCTGTCTTGCAGAAATACGTGCAGCAGTTTAATGCACGTGGACTCAGAAGTGTTCCCTGCTCAGCCTCAAAAATGAGGCTACTCATGTCTAAGCAATTAGCTGTATTCCTGCAGAACACACTGTCAGGCGTTCATTCACTGTGCCAGACTCTGTCCTGAGGGAAGGAGACAAAACATAATGGGAGTGAGTTAGAAAGGGCCATTCTGCCATGCTTTTCATCTTTTTCATATGTCTCTTTTTGGGATCTTTATGCATAAAATCTTGCTTCTCTCACGTCCTCCGCACTGCGCTTTGATCAAGAAGTTGTATCTTTCGACATGTCTCTTGTGGGGTGTACATAATGCAACAGGCCCCATAGTATACCTGTTTTCCTCATATTGATTAATTGACTGATTGATAAAGTGACTCTCATCTAGGATTTAAGTACTATATGTCCTGGGAGCCAGGACAACTAAGGTAGAATTCCGGATGAGTGTCCTAACTATTAGCTTTTTCCTGTTTCAGGGGAGGAGAAGATCTTTTTACTTCCTCCCTTAAAGATCTAGAAAAGTTCTGTGTTCATCCCAAAAGGGATAGAAACAAACATTGTGTTGGTTTTCCTGTTGTGGAAAAAACCCTTTCTCCCTACTTGAACGGTAAAGCTGTTTTTATCAAATACATATGCTACTGCCAGAAATATGTCTCAGCCAGGGGCACAAGCTGCTCACTTTTCATCAAAGAAGCAGAGGGAAATGGCTCCATGGAGCATGCTTTACAGTTGCCTGCTGAGACTGGATCTGGATTTCCTGCTTTGAAACATTTTGCTGCCCCAGCAGAATGGTTCATGGAGCTGGCATGAGGCAACCACACCTCTCTTCTGGGTTCCAGCATGTTTTCCCATATGGGCAGGATGTGGCTCTCTGTGTCCTGTCTTCTCCCAGTTGTTTGTTTGTGTAATTAAATCTTCCACACCACCATGGAGTTCTTGTATGCTTTTATGTAAGACATGATTTACGGCCTGGAAATACCATCATCCCCTCATTTTGCAATGTGTACGCACTGTTGGTACTACCTGTGCAATCTCATAAAGCACACAGAGAGGTGGTGTTCTGCTGCTTTTAACCTGTATGTGTGACTGGTGCTGTGCTACACCTTTTCCAAAGTACTTAATTGAGGATTTTAGCTTACACACAGTGAAGGGTTATAAATGGGATGGCCAAAGCAACAACCTCATCTGCCCAGCGTGTGTCTCTAAGGTTGCTCCCCTTTGTAGAGTTCTCTGAAGTACTCATGAAGCAGGCCTTGAAACTAGTTTGCTTTGATAAATTGGCTATAAACACTACAGCATCTCCAGGTCTGCTCTAAGAGTTGCCCAGCTATCCCTGTGAGGGCAGCACGCCCCTCCTCTAAGAAAGGGTGAGACAAATGACAGAACATCATGCATCTTTCAACCATCTGACTTTAATCCCCTGCCACATGTGAGTGAGAACCCTTAGATGTTTTACAGGGTCACTTAGTTTTATGTCAAAAAGCACAAGACAATTTTTTAATGCACTAAATTAATTGTCACTAGTACGACTTCTGGTATCTCGAAATGGAAAAATGGTATACTGAAATGGGAAGGTATCAGCATGAGAAAACAAATCTAAATACCAGTGTAAAAGAGCAGGTAATGAAAAAAAAGGAAAAATGAAGACAGCAAATGTAAATCAGAGGTGAGGCTGTAGCCATGAAGTCTGCTGCATGTAGGTGTAAACTTGTTCCACATTCCTCATCCTCTGGCCAGGTGAGACCCTACTAAACGTTGTTACTTTCTAACCCAGACAAAAGCATTTGGAGAAAAAGTGGATGCATTTTTTCCAGCTCTGAAAAAGCGTGAGCAGAATTCATCCTCTGACAACAGAAGCTAACTAAGCGTTTTGTCTTGAGGGATGGTTTAATGTCCTACTCCTCGTTTATGGTCAGAAGTCTAAAGCCAAGTCTCCACTGCCCTGCAATTTTTTGTGTGCTGAACAAAATGGTGTGGGACACAGACTGGGACCCAGGCTGGGCTATTAAAAAAGGCACAGTAAAACATGCAGGGTAAAAGTCTCTTTACTAACATTTTCTAACAGTTCTGCCAATGAATGCATGTAAAAGAGTGGGAAGGATAGGAAGACCAAGGAGACGGAATCTATGCAAGTGAACACTGCAACGTAGAGCTGAGCAAAGACTGTGAGAAATGTTTTGTGCTATTTTACAGAAGTTAGAGCTTTGGTAGAAGCATTTGTGCACTGTGGTATCTGTGTCATTGTGAGACATGTGAAACGGACTGCTTGTTTTACTCCAGCACATAAGTTCAATACTGAATACGGTTTTTTGTTCTGACCAGTACAGATAAGGAGCCTGCCACTGATATATCCTGGGATGAACTAGGGTGGTGGTGTGACAAATTCTTTATCTGCTCCACATACACATAAAATGTCCACTTCTTCTGACTCACAGTTACCAGTATTGGGAGCCCTGTGCCATCCTTCACTCTCGGTACTGTACCAATGAGTAGAATCTCTTACTTTCAGCAGATTTAATTGTTATCTTGCTAAATACGATACTATGGCAACATGCTTACCCCAGGATTCCCTGTGCTGCTTGGCCTGGTGCAGCTGAACTAATATAAAAGGCTAATGGGAAAATCTAATGACCATTTTTAAAGCTTAAATACCAGTCATTTAATCTGACACTCCGCAAGCTGCCAGTTATTTCCTTGGGATGCTCACAGAGCAGTTAAATGCAAAATAAAATTTGCAGTCAGTTGAGCTGTTTTATAATTGTTGTGTAATGCTGGAAATCTTCAAAATTTCTTGAATACAATATTCAGCAAATGATATCTGACTGGCTTTTCCCCTCCCCCTCTAAAAATTTAATGTGTACACGCACTGCCACGATACATAGGAAAAAATCCTATGGAGCAGTCCAGCATACACAATCTGTCAGACCAAGATGAAATAAAGGTCTGTTGTTAATTCAGACAAATGGTCAGCAGCTGCAAAATAGTTTCCACAAGAAACAGAGCAAAACCCTCTCTGTTAAGGATAGAATTTTTTATGATTTTCTGTTGTCTTTTCCAGGGCCAAAATATACTGCATATATTCCTAGATAGCATTTATTTGTATTATCTTCTATTTCAGTGCTGTAAGCCATAGCAACCAAAAGTCTCTTTGAAAGTAAGAAAAACCCAGTGATTTTTATACTGTTTTTCAATATTTTAAACAAATTAATTGCCTCAGTCACATCATTACAGAGAGTAAATCTGCTCCAACATCATCACTGAATGTTGGTATTCTGCATCATAAGACTTCAGCTGCAGTGATGAGCATGGGTGCACTTGCGAGCTGAGGGTGCTTCTCTGATCACAGTGAGAATATGGTCACCAAGTCAGGGCATCTCATCATTACATTCCAGGATACCTGTCACTCTCATTGTAACAGTGCTTTCCTCAGCTGAGTCACTTTTCGTGTGACTCATAAGGTTATCCTATGTCTCTAATATTTTGCCACTTAGGAGAACAGGGAGAATTTTAAGAATTCCAATTCAAAATATGTAACAAAAAAACACCCCTTAAACACACTGTTATTCAGAATCTGTGCTGCTGTCGTGATGAACTCACAGCTTCTGATGCAGGTTTCTCTACCTGAGGGATAGTTAACAGGACTTCAGCAGTATCACAACTTTAATCTCTCCTTGTGACTTTACAGGTACTGGCAGAAGTGATTGCCAGGAAGATGGGCTGGATCAGATGGTCCTTTCCTAACCTGTTTGGTTTCCTAACCCAGTGTTTGGGTCTGTGCTACTCAGCTCTGCATTTGTAGGTGATGTAGAAGCAAAATCCTCACAAATGCCACTTAATTACTATAACTTAGTGACTGTTTGTAGGAATTTTGTCAGAACAGTGTCAGTGTTTCCCAGCACAAATTCAAAAGTGCAGTCTGGGCCTATCTTATTTAAATTACACACAGCGAGATGAGTTTTATTCTGCAAGGTCCACTCAACCAAATCTATTTTGAGTACATCTTCTCTTAAATCATGATTTAGCCAATAGGCCAGGAGGAGTGTGAAGGACTACAAAGTTATGAGAGATTTAAATATTCATATTGTTCTTTGTAGTCTAACAAAGAACACTGCAACGTTTTCACTCTTAAAGAAAACAAAACCCAAGCAACAAGAAAATAGTCCTTATTTGTCTGCCTGGGACATGTTCAGTAGAGCTCAGGTGTGAATTTCAATGTTGAATAGACATACATTTCCTCCAGATTTAGAAGGTGTTGGATCTCACCCTTGTCCACTGCTGACTACAGTACCTAGCGAATTTAAGAGTTTCTACATAAACTACAGGATGCAATTGTTTTGCTCTCATCTGTGTCAAAACTTTACAAGAAAGTTCTCAGTGCTGAGTGTGTTGATTCAGCCTCAGAGACATGCAGTCTGTGAGAACAGCATGGAGAGATGAAGTAAGAGGATTTAAAGAGAGCTTAACATTTAATAGAGACAGAAGCCAGTAAGCTGCAAGCACAAAACATTTCCAGAACTGCACCTCCAGCATCCTAAAACTGGTTTACCAGTTATTATCAACAATTTTAAAGATCATAATTTCTATACAAATGAAATGACATCATATAAGGTACAAGAGTACCACAGACCTAATCACACATTCGTGTAGATAGGGTTTATGGCTGTATTTTCATGGTCATATGATTTAAATACTTAAGACTAGTCGCCCAAGAGCTGTGGGTGAGGATGTGTAGTCCCCTCAACTTAATAGAATTTATGTTGACATAAGTTCAACCTTGTGGTTTGGTACCACTGAGCAGATGGGCGCTTTGCTTCTGAAGTAGAGGTGGTTGTGTGCAAGGTCTCTGACAGATGATGCCACAAGGAAGGTGGACTTTGATATACAGAATTCTTGTTTAAGTGTCTTAAAAGGTCTCAAGGTGTGAATTGTTTCAATGTCACTCTCAGGAAAGGGTCAGCCTCCTCCTCGGAAAGGTCTGAATTAAAGTGTGTTGTTAGATCCTCATGTCAAGAAATCCTTTAACTCTCCTGGACCTTTCCATGCATTTTAGTCTCACTTGCTACAAATGCTTCTGCAGGACAGCAGCCTTTGATTCTTCACTGCTTCCACTGCATGTAGTCACTCACATTCCGGCAAAGACAGAAAAAAAGAGTATAGAAGAGAATGCTGATGAAATAACACATATTCAAGTGCAAGATAAACTTCTGAATAAAGTATTCATCCTGATTCCAAATCAGACATAGGGAGTGACTTAGGTAGCTCAGAGGGTTATGTCAAGAACATGATTCAATTTCTTTCTCACAGTTACGTGTGTTGTTCTCGCTCTTGAAATATTCAAATATTCTGTTGCCTACATGTTAAAGCGAAAGACTATGTTACCGTTCTGATGGAAAAAAATTATGAAATGCTTTTGCATGTGAGTGTAACGGGCCAGATCCAAAATGGGACTTGAGCAAAGTAATGATGATTAAGCTTAAAAGTTAGATGTCTGGCTCCAAAGATGGGGTTTATAATGTTGGATTCCCTGTGCTTTGAATGCGGCAGAGCCTGTGGTTTGTAAGGAAGATTTGCAACAGATAGGACTCTGTATGGAGGAAATGCTGGAGACAGCTCTGCCTCTGAAGCTCTGTCCCTTAGAAGTGTAACTCAGTGCTAATACAAATATCCCTGTGAAAATGGATTCCATGCCCAAAATCACTTTTGGCGCTTCGGTATCTAAGGCAAATGGCCAGCTGCTCATTTTCAAGGTGACAGTAGTAGAGTAAAGGTGTGCAAAATTAATGAGCAACCTTTTATCTTTCTGGGAGCTGTGATGAACAGTCACCTTAATGATAAATTGTGCTTTCCTGTGAATTATTACTTGGAGACATGCAAATGCCACCTCCTGAAACTTGTGAGCAAATATTCTCTGCAGTTGTTGAAGTGGGCTGTGAGACATTCCTTGCTATCTCTGTCGGTGCTACATGTTTAAACCACAGAATTTCCCAGGCATTTCTCAGCTGAGCACAAAAGTAGTTAAAAAAAAAAGGTGGACATTTTCCTTTTTTTTTCTCTGCTGAGAAAATAGTAGCAATTTTTCTTATTTCTTTACAGAAAAAAAAATTAGAAATTAATCAACCTTGACTTGTTTCATGGGAAACTGCAGTTTTTAGGCAATTTCATGGCATCATTTGTTCCTTCTCTTTGACATGGTGTGTGGCTGTAAAAGACAGAGTACAAAATTTTTCTCACTCCTCCTCCAGTAGTAGTATAAGAACACTTCCATTTTTAAACTACTGCTTCACGTAAGTGTTTCTTAATTTTGTAAGAAGGGGGAGAGATATTTTTCTGAGGTTATGGCTTTACCCAGAAAGGACAGTGCACCTAATGCTGGCATGTGTGTATTGTGCTGGCAACATGTGTCCAGTGTGCTATGTTTTTTCGTTCTGTCAAAGAATAAAGGCATCTGTTTGAAACCTTGAGTCAAATAAACAGTGATCCTGCAGCAGGTCACATTGTGGCTTCTGTAAATCAGTCTAAAGCCATGGGACCTCATGCAGTGGATGTGCATCCAGGGCAGGACAGTAGCAAGGATGTCGTGGGAGGGCTGATTTGGGATTTCCCACAGAACAGCTGGAAATAAAACAGGGAAATTCAGGTTGGAATTCTATAATGAAAATGAAGTAGAAAGCTCAGAACAAGACAATAATGCATCCCTCTCTTAAGTGAAATTTCTTGAAAATTCTGAATTTATTTTTTCTCAAACACGTTTTCCTGCCCTTGGTAAGTTCCAACTCATATAGGAAATCAGACCATGGAATTTAATCAGCTCTAGTTATAAAATCTCATTGAAGACATGCTTGTAATTCTTCTACAATGATATGTTTGGAGCTGATAGACATAGATATTTTTGTCTGATGCTTTACCCTTCTAAGGAGTTTAGTGTCACTTAATTTATTCCATTAAAAAAACCCTGTCTATTTTAAAACAACCTGTGGGATTTTAAATATACCTTCCCCCATGAGGCCCCAAATTCCTCAATCACCAAGCTACAGGTTAAAATGAATAAATATTATAATTGCCCTAGCATATGAATAGCTTCTGGATTTAGTAAATAAATATTCCTGTAGTTTTCAGTATGGGTGAGCAACAGGCGCAGTTATTTGGAGATAATTACATTAGACATCTTTCAGAATCTACTCCATCAAAAAACCCTCCAAGACCAGCATGAACCTAATTAAGCATAAACAATACTCTTAATTAAATCTATTGTGATTCTGAAATAGTTTTATAACATCTGCTATATAGTGATTGGCGCCTTAGTACTGAGTATGACAAGTGATTGTAGCTAGCAGCTACAGAGGAATTATGTCTGGAGTTAAATAAAGCAGGTCTCAAAGATGGGCAGGTTGTGAGCCACAGCAGCTCAAACCCATCTCTAAGCATACCATCATTTGATAAAGGGCTTTGCATGTTCATATGCATCTCTGCTTTACAGAACTCTGGCAAATGAACTTGCCTGCTCTCTCCCTGGCACTTTTGGACACTTTTTGCCCCAAGCTGCTCGGTTGGCCCCTGTGCTGGATCCTGTTTCCCCATCAGGCAGCCAGCAGCTGGGAACTCCAGATGCTGCACTGCCGGTCTCATAATTTAGGTAAAGCTGCCCTCATGATCCATCAAATATGGGCCAAACTTTCAACAAAATGGCTGTGACACAGCCACATGGTCTGTTTTTGTCATCTGGGGGAAGTAGTCTTGGAGACTGGAGCAAAGTAAGCTTCTGGGAAGATGATAACTGATTAAAATCTATATGTTTTCCAGAGCTGCCTCCTTAATTATCTGATGGTGCTTTATACTTTTTTAATGAATTTTTATTTTCTGTTAATTATTTTTTTGTTAATTATTCCTCCCTTATTTCCCAGCAGGCACATTAGACCTGAGCCTTCTCCTACAAAGAGTTGCACTGATGTAATTCTACTGAGTTCATATCGTTATGGACTTAAGAAAGTTAAAGCAAAGAGCCTGGAAACAGTGTGGTTTCCTCCTCTATTTTTATCTTGGTAGTTTTGATTGGAGGAGAACTTTTCTTAAGTAAGGCAATACTCTTTATAACAACTAAAACACCAGCATCCTACATCAGTGGCCTTTTCTATCTGAAGCTATACTTTCCATGAGGGTGTCACAAAACATTGACATATTAGTGTTTTCCCCGTGACTGCATAAAGAAGTTGAAAAGTCCTGTTTATTTGTCCTTGCTAATTTGTGCTCTACACTGTTTCCAAAAAAAACCCAAAAAACAAAGGGAGATGTGCTAAATGTTAATGGACCCTGAAGGAAAATGTATTTTTATTTGTGAGACCCCTTAGAAAGTTAGAAGTCAGCCTTAAAAAGCAGACCTTTTGAAATTCCTTATAAAAAGAAAACAAGATTCTTTGTTAGTCTTCATGGATATCAAAGGAATTTTGTACGTGATTGAGAGCATCTGGCTCTAATTGTGTTAAATAGCCTTAAGCATCTGACTTTAACGAGAGAAGCTGAGAAATTCCACCATGGGTACCACTTTTTCATATACCTTTCAGATGCAGAAGAAATCAGGATGCTCTTTGTATTTCAACAATCAGCCCTAAAAAGAAAAGAGAAACATGACAGAAGCAGAACATTACAGTAAGTTTTTGGTTTGGAAAACATACTCTGTTTGGAACAACAAGAAATTGGAGCCTCTTTTTAAAACAAATTGTTTGGGCCTAATTATTTTGCATTTTCAGTCTCAGATGCTGAATGCAGAGTATTATGTATATATTCACACTTTCTTATTAGCAGTATAAGCAGCATATGCTATATTGCACTTGTTTCAGTTTTCAGTTCACACATATAACAACATTACCAAAGTGCTTTAGACAATAGCATTTCTTTAGAGCATACCTGCAGGTATTCCTGAATTTTTTTATGCTTAGAGAATTATATTTTAGAGTTAGGATAGAGGACTGAGAGAAAAACAAGAAGAACATAAAATAAAATAAAATTTAATGACAGGCTGCCCTTTAAGACGAAGGCTTTCTTTCATTGCAGTGTTCATTCATTTCCATGGATGTGAGTAAACAGAAAGGAAATAGCTTTTGGCCTGATGAGTACTGGGAGGATGTTTCTGTACAAAAATACTTTGTATGCTGTACATCCAGACAGTTTTCATTGCACTGGCTGGAAGAGATTGCCAGGCGTCAATGTTATTAGTGAAAAATGCTGAAGCTGGAGAAGATAAATCCTCACCTAAAATTTATAGCTCAAGCAGTTAGGAAGTCCAGTGAAATTGTGATACAGTTTTAAAGTAAGAAGATCATGAAAAATCAGTGTGCAAGCAGAAACTGTCACTATATACAAATGACTTAAGCACTCCAGAATTGTACCTCCTGCAAATGTCATTCTACAAATTAGGAGGGTAGTGACCCTGATCCAGTGATATGATTTCACCCAGGTCCTACTGATGCAATGACTGACAGTCTTGATGCACATAGGAAAAGCTGAACAGTACTGCTTCCTAGCCAGCTCCCAATCCCGTGCTTAATCCGCCCTTGCCTTATGATTTTAGAAAAAAAAGCCTGTATTTGCTTACATGCAGACCAGGGCACACAAAAGAAGCAAGATGGAATTAAATGACAAAATCAGAGGGCTGTCTGTTTACTACGTTATTAAAGATAGCATTCACTGCATAATAGTTTAAACAAAAGCAATAAGACGTGACAGTATTTTTGCTATTACGTAGTTTCATATGGACAATCCTTTCTGTTTACAGTGAGTTGTGTGGATTCAGACAAGTCTGGGCTGAGCTGTTTGTCCTTGTGGTATTTCAGATTTCACACCTCATGCTGTAAAACTTTCCAGGACCAGCTCTGTGCTTTGAAGTATGCAGTGTATGGCAGTAAACATTAACGAGTCATAAATATATTTCACCCAAAAAAATGTTTTACAGATTATACTTGCCTTAGTCTGTGGTGATATCATCCATTATCCTGCAATTTCAAGAATGTGTAGGATGGCAGCTCAAAATCATGCCGTTTTGATGAAACAACTGGACTTTATGGAAAACTTTTGTCTTAAAGCCTTCAAACAAACAAATAAATATTGAAGCAAATTATTGTGGCTGTGTGTTTTTTAGGTCTGAATGATTAAAAGGTTTTTTGCTGCTGTTTAGCCATGAATGAATTACTATTCAAATTAAATTGTCGTGACATCAAACAAACTCCAAGGAATAAAACAGTTAAAAATGTGATTTTCAAGAGTGAATATTTTAATGAAGATAATGCTCTCCAGCTTATGTTGGCAAAGGGCTAGTCTAATGAGAGCAGTGTGTAATTATTTGCCCTGGATGCCAGCTGTCAGTGTATAGATACTGTATATTTAATTATAGTGAGCTGAAGATAAATGTGCCGTACCTTTAATAGATATTTGCAGCTGTACAGCAGCGTTTATCTGCCTATATCAAGCTATGTTGCTGTAGATTGTGTGAGTACAGTTCAAAATCACAGCCATACTGAGTTCAGAAAGTCTGTCCTGAGAGTGACTTGCATAACGCTGGCCGATTCTCATCATGGTGGTGAGAGGTTTCAGTGCAGGCAAGGAGTTTGCACTGGGCTCAGAATTAAAGGTCACCATGGGGCCTGAGTGTTTTCTTTCCTTCAGTTTTCTCATAGCCTGTAACGGCAGCAATGTCTTCTTCAGCTCACTCCACCCATGTATTCCTATTCCTTCTGTTTTTCACGTCACCCCGCTTTTCCTCCTGAGCCCCCGGGGTAATGTTAAACACTCTGTTTCCCGTCTTAATTGGTGTGGCCTCCTCACACTTATTTAAGGTTTCACTCCTGTGATTAGAGTCTTTGCAGGCTGACTCCAGAGAGTTTCATAGACTTGCTGGGAAAGAGATTGTCCCTCTGCATGGGTCCACGTGCATAACTGTGCATTAAGTTCAAAGTCTTAATAGCAAGAATTTTCTTACTTAATAGTAAGAAACTGCTTAATTATGAAGACAGTGAGTAATACCAGAAAACTGAAAAAAAGGACGTACAAGTACACATACTGAGGTTGGTATATGAAGGGGCAATCCTTCCAACAGAACAATACCTATCACAAGAGATTTATTTTTGATTACAAAGAAAATATTCCAAAATTATCTAATTGATGGATGAGAAACTTCAACAAAATGCTGAACATAAGGGAACCTGACATTAAATGCTTGGTACGCTGCCATTACATTTGCTGAATTTTATTTTTATGCTGAATTTAAACCATCAGTGCTGCTAAAATTGATTCTTAGAGGAATAATGCACAATAATGGAAACATAAAATACAGAAGAATGTAACTCTTGTGAATGTGGTCAGATACTACATTTTATACTTCTGAAAATGATAAAAAAAGATTTATTTTGTTTTGCTTTGAAATTCCTCTATGCACAAAGTGGAATGTTCTCTAAGAATTTGTGGGTTACTTTAAAGAACAATCCTTTAGCTCTCCTTCATTTTAAATCTAAGCTTCACAGGATATTAATTTTCTCTCTTTCATCTTTTTTCTTTGTAGAAGGACAAAATAAATACCACTGATTGATGTGAACCTTTATATTAATCTTAAAGATGCTGACATTCAGCAGGCTTGATCTGCTCATTTTGTTAAGCTGCAGTAGTGGTAAATTACTAGCATCCTTCAGAACGTGCCTTTGCAGATGCATCTTAGGTAAGATAGGTACTTTTTTGGCTTTATCTGTATTAGGAAGATAACTTGTACTGGCCTTTGGTTTTCTCTCATATATGTCAAAATCTCTAGCAAAGTGAAAATAATTTGGGCACTAGATTATGCCATACTCTTAAATAAACCATGTGGTAGGAAAAGTCGTCACAAGAACGAACATTGGGCAAGTAAAATGGGAATTTTGCATGGGTTACTGAGCAGTTTCCCTGGAAGGTAACCTAGTCAAAAAGCCAAACATTCACCAAGGGCTGCCTAAGGTGTCTGATCAATCCAGTTTATAAAGTCCATTTAGGGACCCTGGGATGTGACACAGACTGGATGAGTGTAATGCCTTTTTAAGCTAAATATAGGATCATAGAATTATAGAATGATTTGAGTTGGAAGGGACCTAAAAAGGTCATTTAGTCCAATCCTCCTTGCAAGAGCAAAGGACTTTTAAAGCATTGGATCAGGTGATGAATTATCATCATCACATCTCTTACATCCTCGAGTGTGAAATACAAGGAGTGGCTAAATAAGAAATTCATGAGTGAATCTGAGAGGGCAGTCCTTTGTCTCAGCTTTATTTCAGTGTTTTCCTGACCTTACCTCACTTTACCTTCCCAGAGTTTTCAATACTTTGTCACCTCATGGTATGGTTGTAGTTTAAAGATGCACACTGAACAGTGTGGGGAACAGTGTCTGAGCTATGCAGTGACTATTGACGATTTCCAATTGACTTGAAAAAACACATGGTGGAGTATTCTTACAAAAGGGGTAAATCAGTTCGTGACTCTTGTTGATCAATTAAGCCCATCTGACCACAGATTGCTAGAACCTGATCGGAGTTTAGGAAGCTAGTATTACAAATGGGACAGTATTATGATCACAGTATTCAAGAACTTTCTCTAGGGAAAATGATTTATCAAAAAATGAACATTTCATGTTTGCAGCATGTCTGCACTAAGGGAAGAAAAAAGATAATGTTTTTGAACTCGTAAGCGTTCACAGTCCTAGAGCAAAAAACAACAAAAGCAAAACCAAACCAGATCATTTTTAATATGGAGTGAAATAAAACAACAGAAAAATCTTTATCAGTTATGACTTTTTAAAACTTCATCTTGTTTTGTCTATATTAAAAATTTTACATATGTTAGGTAGGAATTTGCCTAATTTGTGTGAAAAGTTGCCAGGCTGTGAATCAGAGAAGATGACCTAATGCTTTGATCTATAGTAGATTCATTGGGCCTCAGAACACAATTAGGAGGCCATCTTTCCTTTGGAAAAGTTTCTTCCCAAAGGACTTTTGGGGCTTGGAAAAATGTTGATGTTGACTAAAATGTTGACTAAATTAAAATTGAAGACCATGGCAAGAAGGCAGGTCAGCTCTCTGTGCCTTCACTCCAGGATGCCCTCTGTCAAAGTTATTCTTTTGGGGACATCAGTTCCCCAAAGAATCAATACACAATTATGTCCTGGTTTCCTTTTGTGGGATAAAATGGAAAGGATAAATGCTGACACTATTACACAAGTCCAGCAACACCCAGGGAACTTCTGCTCACCTCCTCTTGAAAGAGAGGTGGACTCAGGAGGAAGAGTGCAGTCCCCTTCAAACACAGGGTCTCCTCTTTGCAATATCTGAAGATACTCTGTGGCACTTTGTTCTTCCCATACATCTATCCAGACACAGGAATCTCAGCTCTCTGCATGCTCCTTTTTTTAAAGAAGAGATTTGCTAGGTTCAGGTGGGAAAACTAGATTTTACTCTCCCTTTCCTGCAACTACTCTCCTTGCTTCCAGTCAATAGTGACTGGAGAACCAAAGGTTTGCATCTTGGAGAGGGGCAGGATTTCATCCCAACTCCTCTGCGTTTGCAGACCCTGGTATAATGCTGCAACAGAAGGCATTGGAGTGATCATGTGGTCACTTCTAGAAACTCAACAAAATGTGAAGTCTTTCTCCATGGGAAATGATATTCTCAAGATATGACTGAACCTCAAACCGGTATGTATTTAATAAAAGTGAACTTTGGCTAAAATAACCAACACGGATTAAACTGTCAATGAAATGGTCTTTAATTCAGATTAGAAGCTCAGATTCTGCTACATTCAGCTGCTCAGTCGACTGCTCTGCATTATTGCAGTGACACAAAGCAGCAAGTGAATATGTCCCAGCACATTCTTTGTGAAATCATGGATTTGTTTAATAATTGTTCAGCTAGCTTGATTTTACTAGCCAGCTCAGTGAGACAGCAATAATCTGGGGAGGTTTGCAGTATGACAGCTCTAAAAAGATTTTTGCCTACAGGAGAATCATGTATTACAGAAGTCATGAGAAAAAAAAATGTTTTCTTCAGTTTGATTGCAATTTCAATAATTTCTACTGCAAAACACACAGATGTAACATTTCTCAAATTTTCTATAGGGCTTGCTTTCTCATTCTTTCTCACTGATTTACCTCACAATTTAAATCTCTAAGTACCCTCTTGAAGGTTGTGAAAATTCTCTCTAGAATAAGCACCCCATGGAGCCAATTATTTGCATAATTTGAAATGAGGAATTTGTCATATGTAAATCTTTTTTCCCATCCCTTAACAGACAAGCTCCTACAAATGTTTGCTGCTTAAAATTGCCTGTCAGTGTAAAGAAAAGTCTTGTTAACAAGAACTATTGCAAAGAACATTGTACTTTCTTAGCATAACATTTTGGGGTGTCTAGGTTGTGTTCCATATGTTCTTTGAGTTCTGATACAAGTTCTGTCTTATTTCTGAGTCAAGCATTTCCCAGGACTTGCTCTCACATTGCAAAATGGTTACTACGGTGCTGTAAAAAGTGGCAGATGCAATAAAAATGACAATGCATAAAGGCAGCTTAGAGTAATATGGAACTAATTTATTGAACATAAATATAATTTTCCACACCATACATTTTATAATTCAGCAGTTCTAGAAAATACATATACAGCATAAAAATAAGAAGGCAGATACCCTACTGAAATCAGAGCAAATTTGTCAATGGCTTCATTGGAAATGTGCTGAGGCCAGGGATTGTTTTTTAAAGACCATTAATAAACAGAAAAGCACATTTCAAAACGTGATGATTAGTAGTACTTGGCAAACTCAGTACATAATTTGCTGAGCATGGAGTTTGGAATATATGAATTGTGTTCACAGAATGAGAAGCTGTACTTTAGTCCAGATAAAACTGAAACCTTCACAGGGAACAGATATTAGATATCTTTTTGTCTTCTACTGTTTAAGACTAGTCCACATATTTTTTGTACACTGCTTTATTTTATGGCAGTTTACGAACATATGATAAGCTGATCTGACCACTTTTTTTTTTAAGAATATAGACATATTTGAATAATATACAGTTATTTAAGTGAACCAGATCCTATAGTGCAGTCATTAAATCTGCTAAAACCCCTAGTGTAGAAATAAGCTGTAGGCTACTATTTGATCAATTGTCAGAATAGAGGGTGTGTTCCTCTGTTACCATTGGCAAAACATGAGCTGCATAATATAATCTCTTAAGATAAAGTAACTACATTCTTTTGCAATTAAGCTGGAAACCAAACCCTAATTATAAAGGATTTGTAGTATTAATTTGCCATAGAATGGTAAATACAGCGGGAAGAATTTACACTATGAAGAGAAATACTCAGTGAAGCCAAAGGCATTTTACACAGATGTTTATGGACTGAAAAAAGCCAGAATTTGCCAGTGCAAAAGGTGAACTTGTCCAGTAACAGATGATTGTCACTGAATTTAAAATTACTGAACAGGAGGTCTGTGTCTTAAATCTCCCTTGTATGAACTCAGCTTTAGTCTTTAAATCTTCTCAGCTTTAAAAAGTACGAGGGATGAGAAAGGTGAGAGAGGGATTCTGCAAGTGCATCTTAAGAGAATGGTGTGCAATGCTGGAACCTCCAGGGGCAATGCAGTATTTCTGGGAAATATTCCATTGTAAGAATGAGGATCAGGTCTGACTTCAGCATAAGCTACAGGCTGTCAGCCATCAATCTGAAACTCCCTGTTTGTTGTTTCACTTCAGGCACTTGAATTAGCCAGTTTTAGGCCAGTCCTACAAATGATATTCATTTTGTGCTTATCTTTGTTAAATTTATTAAAAATGAAATGCACCCAGTTTCCCAGCTGTCAATAAGGGGATTTGCATTAATAAAACATAAGTTGTTTATCCTGATATTTGGCTTCTCCTCTGAAACTGAGAATTAGTATAATGAGGGATAGAGGCTGTTCTTTTTCAGAGCCAAGCCAAATCAGGACATAAGTATATGGCCTTGTGATATATATGTAAATGGACACATTTCAGTAGTTAGCTTCAAATCAGGGGATGATTTAGAAGCAGCCCTATAATGAAGGAAAAGTTCCTTATTGAGTGAAGTCCCTGGCATGTTCAAGAAATTGTCCATATAGAGCCTATGTTTGGAATGTTTTACTTCTCTGGAAGGCGACTGGTGTTTAAGCAAAGGTTATGCCTCCTTCAGCAAATAGCTAGAGAGAAATGATTAAAGCACCTAAAAAAATAGAACCTTCTGACTTTTTAGATAGAGACATCTTCCGTGATTACATGGTTTCTCGAAATCAGTTTGAACTCTGCAGGTTGGAACAGTATTCGAGGTGTGTTCTATCGCATCTAACTATCTTAATAATTCTCTCTGTTACCAGGTATTTTAGGGCAGTAGCAAACTATGTACCATGAGGAACTGTGACCACAGTCTCTTCAATAAAGTTTCATATGAAGAATTTCCTTTGTGCACAGTTTGGCTGGAGACTAACTCCATCTATAAAAAGTTGGAGTTTTTTATGTTGACTGTGTAAGATTGCATGTAATGGAGTTACCTTCCCTATAATAAAAGCCCTGTTTCTCATATGCCTTTGTGTGAAAGCCAAAAACAGTTTCCCACTGTATCAAATACTGAAAAAACATAGTTCTGCTTAAATCACATAAGTTTTAATTTCATTAAATTCTGATGTATTAGTTAAGCCTCATTGCCTTTCACTATTTAAAAATAATTGGAAACAATTGGTTTTCCTCTTTGGTTTTTTCTTTTTTTTAATATCTATATATATTTCCTTCATTTTTAGGAGAAAACACCCTAGGAGAAAAAACAAATGAAATGGAAATCATGACAAAATGAGCATAACCTTTAAAATATTTAGCCTGTAAAATTCACACTCACTTAAAGAACTGAAAATAATGTACAATTTAAGTTTCTTGGTTCCCGTACAATGAATCACTTGGCTTAATTATAGGGATGTTAGGGCAGAGAATAATCATAGCCTTGCTCTGTGATGCTTTGCTGATCAGAAGTAATGCACATTTCCCTGTATCTATGTAAACCACACAACGTATATTGTGTGTATACAATGCACCTGCAGCCTGTTGTGTATACACGTATATACAAAAATACAGAAAGTTAATCTCAACAAGCAGAAGGTGCAGAAGCCACAGGTGAGCAAAGGTGCAACCTAGGTGGCAAAGCAGAAGGCTAGGGGCAAGACAGCTTTGGCATGCATAGTTTATTCTGGGCAAGGCCTAAAACTCATGCAGTATTTTATTTTTATAAAAGCCCCCATACATTTGATGCATTTTTGGTGGAGGATGTGTTTCAAGACACATTTACGGTGAGTGCAGAAACAGTGAAGACACATTTGTACAGAGCTTTGAAGTGGCTTTCAGACATGACTGAGAATCAGTTAAATACGTACTTTAAAATGACAGTCTCATGAAAAGCATGAGTGTTGAAACAGACATTTCTGAGGCATATTTGTTTTGAGGTGTGCTACAGGACCGTACTGGCTACTCAATCAGATTGGTGCAAAAGTGCCAGGAGCCAGCCAGTTTCTGTGACAGTGGCTGTGTGAGGCAGTCAAAAGGCATCTGGTCCTAGTTTTCCGTGGCTTTTCATGGATTGCTGAAGAGTCTTACTCTATTTCACTAATGTATTTTTTCCAGTTAGAGTTGCTGTTGTTATTTTCCTTTCAAAGTGGTCTGTACCTATCCAAACCTGACACAACCAATGAAAATGGAATTTCCTATCTCCCTGCTCACATTATAAAGTAATTCAATGTAATCGAGCCTTTTCCTTATTTTTTCAGGGGAATATTGAAAAACTGTGTGTCTGCTTCAGGTTTTGGTGGCACTAATGCCGAACAAACAAAAGTAGAACCAGGAGACAGAAAAATTCTTCCACATGAAACGCTGAGATTAAAATTTGTTCCTATCAGGCAGGAAACAGCTATAGTGGCAATGCAGACAGAATATGTAAAACACATTCTGAAGTAATTTTCCATCCTTCTTCTGTTCCTCAGCCCCTATGGCCATTCTGAGTTTTTAATGACAAACCGCTCCCTTCAGCTGCTGACCTCGTGTTGCTGTCAGGCTTTTGGGTGTTGTCTCTTTCCTTGTCTTGGTGTTGTTTCTCAAGGTGGCTAATGGAAATCAAAGTTGGCAGGTGTTTGTGGATAGCTGTGGCTGCAAATGAGGGTGGCTGAGCAGTCAGCATATATTGTACTTACTGCTCCTGTGAGAAGGACAGAAATCTGGAATGATCAGAAAGGAGATGAGCAGCAGGAATTGTCACCTCCACACTCACCAGTTAAACACAACGCAGGCTGCAAGTCAAGGTCATCAATCTTATGATAGGTGAGCAATGAGTTGTCCCCACACTTAATCATATATAGTCAAAGTGCATTTTTTTGTTATTATCGCAACAGAAGGTTTTACAATTAACAGAATCACAGAATATTCTGATTTGTACGGGATCCACAAGGATCATGGAGTTCAACTCTTAAGTGAATGGCCCATACAGGGATGGAACCCACAATCCTAGCATTATTAATATCCTGCTCTAACCAGCTGAGATATTCCTGGTGGCACCAGGCAGCTTTAATAAAATCCTTCTCCAGTGTAAGCAGTACCTCTTCGACTCTTGGAGATTTAAATTTAAGTTCCTTGTTTCACTTAGGTACGTTCCCATGAAATGCTTTTGTTCTAACAAAATAAACTGTTCCACTGAGAAATTTCTGACTAACTCTAGTCATAATCCATTCAATATAACTAAACTCCTGTATAAAGAAGAATAATTTGGTAGACTGTGTTCCTGAATCTGTAATTCTTCAGAGGATAGATTTACACAGTATTTCTCTAATTTCTAGGAGAAAGCACAGCAATCCTGAATCATGATATACATGTAACATTTTGATAATTATAAAACTATGAGGCCAATGTCCTATCACACATAGTTTGAGCTACTGAATCCTACAGTGTCTTCACAATGTTATTTCTCTCTTCCCCACCACTACCCACAAAAGCAAACAAGTCCTGCACCAGGAAGGGCTGATAAGGTGCCTACGCACAGAAAATTCCTCATACATGAAGCGAGTGAGACAGACAGTTGTGTAGGCTTTGAAATGATGGCTTGCAGAGCTCCTGACGGAGGCCGCTCAACTGCTGAGTTACCTGTCAAGTTAAGAGTGCAGTGCAGAAGGCCCGCCTTTCATTTACTGAGTCGGTTTTGCTGCACGGATACATATTCTGCCTCTATTTCTCTTTCTGTCTTGCAGCCTATGGGGAGAGGTGTGAACAATTAGCTAATGAAGAGCACACTATGTCTAGACAGAGCTAACTGTTAGCAGATGAACACTGTTTATATTTGTCAGTGAGCTGAGTGACACAAGCCAGATAGATGTGCATCACATACCACTGGACTTCAAATTACTTTCTCTTTTGAGGTGTTTTGTTCCCTTAATTGTCAGAAGAGCAGATCATGCCAAGTTCCAGCCTCATCATTTTTTCAGTGATGGAGAGGCATGATGATAAAACCTTTGAACTACTTATCATCTGCACACGGTTTCCTCTTCTACTCTTGTATATTAGAAATAGAAATAATAATATGTGCTTTTCATCCACTGGGGATTTAAATGATCAAGGCTTAAATACTGTATTGTCAGCAGAGTGAGAAATCAGAACAAGATTTGAAGACAGGTGCTACCTTGGGAGTGAGGAATCTACAGATCAGTTCCTGGCTTTGTCACACATTTCCTGTTTGACCTTGGGCTGATCATTTTGATTCAGTTTGCTGTGCTTTTTCGTCTGTAAAACGTGGAAAAAGGTGCACCCTGCAAGGGCAATTACGTGAAAAGTATTGTGCTACTGCAATCGGGGAAAGGTCTTGCAGGTATTCCTGTCAATAAACTTGCATACAGGCTTCTGCAGTACATTTCTTTTACATAATGATTTTGTGAAAGGCAGACGCAAGCGGGAGTGACAGCATAGGAGTAAGAGTTTGTCATTTCACAGATGTTATTGTAGGCAGGGCTTGAGACCTAGATTGCTTTGTGATCTTACAAGTATAAAACAATGTTTTAGCAAACTTTCAAGAAATCGTATAACTGTAATCCTTAAACAGTACCAACTAATGGAAGTCCTTGGGACAATTATCATCTAGCAATAGAGTTTGAGGTATAAAGAAGACATTTGTGGTTCTGTCTGGTTTAAAATGAAATGGGTATGTTTTTAAAGGCATTGCTATTAGGAAACATTTTGACTTTTCTTTCTAGCTATAAACAGATGTTTATTCATATTATGCCACATTTACTAGCTAAGGCTGCTTTTCATCAGCAAGGCATAAATCCCTCTTGACTGACTGGCAAGGCACAAAAACTAAGCTAGCATACAAAGGGCAAGCTTGCTTACTGTCATTGCAGTGGTTTTATAGTCTTACTCCTGCAATATTCCTGTTGACTCTGGTGGACCCAACTCAGTTTTTATGATCTGTTCACAAGAAGAAATTCTGAGGGATTGTACTTCGTCTGTACTGAGAGCTGGATGCAAACTACACCATATACAATATAAAGCAAACCTCTCAAAGACAAGGAGAGACTGAGCACACCCTGTCTCTTTTGTGGACAATGTTTCCTTGAATAAATTACACCGAGGATACAAAAGAAGAAAGAAATGTTATGACTTTGCTAATGTGACCCAGCATTCTCTGTGTAGGTTTTTGAGCGGCTGTCTATTCAGCCCTCCAGGCTATATCCTTGCCTGAGAGTGATCTGAAAAATGATGCAACAAACCAATGCCTCAGAAATCCCTGGGAGATTGATAATGACTGAAAGTGATCACCTCTCTACGGCTGATGTTGTTCATTAAACTGTCAGTTGTCTATAAGAAATGGTGGCATTGGTAGGTGTGGTAATGGAAACCAAACTCCACAGAGCCTTTGTGGATAGGCCTTGGATATGGAATTGCCAGATCCACTTACCTCCTGGGGTGATCTTTTCACTTAAGAGCTGACATGTTTCCATTCATTACTGGCACTTGTACTTTGGTGATAAAAAGCATAGAAATCAAGTCTACTGCTGGCCCAGAATGAAATACAGACACAGTTTTGGGCTGAAAAAGTTAAGTTTGGATATTTACAGGTAGATGTCTACATCTTAAGTCATCTTCCTTTGCTGGTTTCTATAGCTGTGCGAAGAAAAAAAGACAATTTTCAGTCATGATCCACATGACTTATTTCACTCCTCTCTGTTAACATGCGACAAATACAGAACTAGAAGTGCTATGTTCTCTCTACTGACTGTGATGAAAGCCAAAGGTGAGTCACTTAGATGCAGATGGTAACACTGAAACTCTCCTCTAGACTGCATTAATGTGACTCAAAATGTTTAAGTTATTCTGCAATTTGAGAATAACGAGGATTTTTTAAGATCAATGCAGCTTTCAGATGTCTTCTACAAAGGTCACAGTGACAACTGAATTAAAAGAATTGTGTTTGAATGGGAGAATGTCTCTCCTGCTTGCCCTGCAAGGCGAGGAATTCCACTCTACATGCTCATTCTCCCTGCAAGAGCATCAGAGGACCTGAGACTAAAATCTGTTCTGTAGATCAGGCAATTTGTTTGACATATCTCTGCTTTGACTTAAGGGAACTGGTTTTATTTTTTATTTTTTTTTTAAGTTTGCCAATTTTGCACGTTGCAAAGGAGTAGAAAGAGGTCAGCTACAGTTCAGTAGGAAATGAGTGTAATGCCACTGGATTCACTTTACCAAGGATCACCTACAGACATTTAGTCAGAGTGAATTTCTCTTCAGTCTCATCAAGGCTGATAAACTTCATGAGAAGACCAAGACATTTACCTCTGCTATTAAAAGGTTGAGATTTAGAGAGGACTTAATCAAGAGAGCCCTCATTATTTGTATTTATACAGCATACACGCTGAACTATTATTAGCTTTCATGTTGTATTCTTAACACATTTGAAGTATAGAAGTGGAAACTGGGAATAATTGTCTGTGAACTACATGCCTGTGGGGTGTAAGCTAAAATGCCTTCTTTGATCTAACAATGAAGTGAATTTCTGTCATGGACCACACACTTGAAACAAGGCAAGCCGTGGAAAAACAGAAGGAAGTGTGCTTGTACACATGCTAAGGTCCATGTACAGTGTGTTTTTTTTCCTCTCTGCTCAGCCCTAAGATTACAAGGCAGTTGCTGGGACATTTAGAAGAGTTCTGTGTTGCTGTGGAGCACAGCAAGACTTTGAGCTTAGAACTAATGCACATTAGTAGAAAGCAAAATTATTCCTTGTTGCTTTGATGTCTGATGTCTGTGTTTCGACAACTTTGTAGTCTTTCTCTAAGTGCTTTTTGCTCAGAGGTGGGAGAAATCAGTTCATTAGGTACCCTCTTTAAGTGGGTTGCTTTTCATTTTTCTAGTTGACAGGGTAATGGATTTTCAGTCAGTACAGGGTGAGTTTTCAAGCAGCTTCTTTGTGGTGGGGGGATTGGTTGGGTTCTTTGGGTTTTTGGGGGTTTGGTGGGGTTTTTGTTTGTTTGTTTGTTTGTGGGGTTTTTGTTTGTCTGTTTTTTGTTTTTAATATGCTAACCTTATTTGTCACAGACTAAAGTGTAGGTCTATGGTTATGCTGTGTAGGCATAATCTGTAAATATGTTTGCATTAAGATACACAGAATCATCCTCAACCCTGATAATACAGTCACTGATTTTACTAAGGCTATATGAGGGCTGAGTCTGCCTCTATGTGAAAGTCAGCTGATAGTTTTCATCATGAGGAGGAGGCTGAATAAATTTGTGGCATTTATTTGGGATATCCTGCATTTCCCCTCCAGAAGAGTCAAAAATGTTGCCTTAATAGTGATTTCATTGTGTTGCTTCCCACTAGATGCAAGCCCTATCTTGCCAGCTTGAAATGTTGGGTGTTTTTTCATCATAAATGAAGCATAAATAAAACAATGTCCTTACACTAGAAGGCAAACAGAGGAGGGTATTAAAAATGCTCTAACTGTGATCAGAGAAATTCTTAGCTGTCCCAAAGTGACTTAGGCTTACTAGTCTGATTAATTTTTTACAGTAGTTATGCTCCTGAACCACTTAGTTTTTGGAAATCCAACCTACTCCCAAATGCAAGTGCATGGAAATAAGAACTCTGCCCCACTCACTGCAGTAAATTAAAATCAGATGTTGGAAGACAGCCTCTAGCTGTGTGTCTTGCCTGTCTTGTAGATGATATTACCCACAATCTCCTGTAAAGGGGCATTTGAATTGCTCCAGTGATTTCTGCAATACACTAAGATAAATGGAAATCAGAGCTGGTTTACCTCATATGACCAGCTGAAAACAGGAGGTGAGCTGTAAGCAGCTTAGATGATGCTGTCCTGACGATGCCAGGGTGGGGTGGGCATCTCAGGGAGTGAACAGCTCAGCTATCCAACTTCAAAATGCCACCACAAGTCTGTCAGAAGCTCTAGTTGAAAAAGTCTTAGGCATGCAACAATAACCATCCATAGAGCAAGTCGCCGTCTTAGCAGAAGGCTCGGTCGTGGTCTCTTGCTTCCTTACTAACTGTAATTTTGCACAAAAAAGTATGTCATGAATGTATCTGAGGAAGAGGACATAGAAACAGTTTCATATAGTTTTATAAGGGTAGAAGACTTCCTTTCTTTACAGCTTTTGAACTTGAGTCTCATGTAAAGCAAGGAGGTAAACCAAAAGAATGAGCACAGACGATACCAAGTACTGACCCTCCCAACTTGATAAAGTGATTGATATTAAGAGGACGTTAAAATTACCTCCAGCTCTCCAAACTGTCATTCTATTCCCTTCCCAATACAAGTGATCCTGAAAACCTCTGTGGCCAGTTAGTAAGTCTGTCCAGAATTACAGCGCCATAGGAAAGACAAGACCAGCGGTACGCCCATTTCGAGAGCTGCCTTATGGAAGCATAAACTTGTAAAATGTTCTGGGATCACCAGCTTGTGCCTCTGTGGACTGACACAAAATCTAGGGACAGTGTGTGTCTCGACAGAAATGTGCAGGTAAGAGAACAACCCACTCTTCCCACTCTGATATTGACCTGTGTTCCTCTGCCAAATGCAGGGAACAAGGGCACTGACTCCAGAGACAAGGTTTCCGCAAGGCTAAAGAAGAGAAAGAAAGAAAATCTCCCAAATTTATCTATTTTTCTGGTTCCTTTGGGGTGAGGGAAGGAACACTGGAAAGAAGAGAGAAGGGGAGCAGGAAAGAAAGAAAACATGTTATTAGAATTTAATTGCTAGTGAAGATACATTTTCTAGAGGGGCTGTTGGATAAGTTTCAATAACCTATATCTAAACACCAAAAAGCATAAAGAGTGTATCAGGGTAAGGAAACTGGAAGCTAATAACAAAGAGAAAATACAGTTTTAAAGATAAAACCATTTTCAGTTTTAATGCATTTCTGTAATGGTACTGATAGTCACTCTGCCCCCGTTTTTTTAGCTTTGTTGGATAGCAAGGTGACTTTTGAAAACTTTTTATCCTTTGAGGCAACAGCTCGTATCGCTTTTGACACTTAACACAATTTGGGCGCAACACCTGAAATAAGGGTCAGCAAAAAATCACAGAGAATTCAAAAGTCGGAAACACTTGCAGACATTTGCCTCTCTCTAGTTTGAGAAGCCATCAGCTGGGAAAAAATATTTTTGCTTCCTCAGTCAGCCTAGAGCCTAGAATCAGTTTAACTTCTGGAGCCAGCCTTAGAATTGACTTCTAGGTCTCAAAAGCTCTGAAAGACTGAAAAGAAACATGAGATTTAAAATAAAAAGGTGGAAACATGGTGCTTTCATTGCTCTTTGTTAGCATGATTTTCATATAATTAAAGCTGTAGGTGTACTTTTGATTATGCAGGTATTCTGGTGTGTGGTTCTGTGTAAATAATATGTTTGCAGAGCTTGCTGGCAGATTGTTTATTGTGAGCTCATTTATTTGGGTTCTCTAGTTCAAACAGGAAAACAGAAGCCAAATTTTGGCTTGGTTTTCCTTGTCTTGTGTGAAAACCTGCACAGAAGGACAAAGGAGGTGTTTTTTTCTGGGTAGGGGACAATTTCCCTGCTTTCCCTTCAATATGTCAGAGAATTCAACTTTTCCAGCTAAGTAATACTTGAGAACTATTAAAGGAGACACAGACTTGCACACCTTAAGTTCTCTATTTCCTGAAACTTGAGAAAGTGGCTCTGTTAGAGCTACACAGCTAGGTTTTTCCTGTACAATGAGTCTGGTCATTTATGTTATGTAAATCCTGAATAATGGAAAAGTCTGTGAGTTTGATCTGAGATGGAAGCTGACCCCTTCAGTTTTCTTCCACTTGATCAAAGATACCTCATACTTCAGATGTAAGAGGGGAGGGAAAAGGAGAAAATTTTAGGAGTACAGTGCCTAAATAATCTGAATTATTTACATGTTCCTGCAAAGCTTCTACCTTGTCCTGTATCAGTAACTCAATTTCAGCCTCTAAATGTACATGTGCTTGAAGGTTTCATCATATGTTTTGTACCAGAACGCGACCTTTTGCCTAATAACTAGCACACATTGGTTAGTCCTTTGGGTTTTCTGACCTCTAATGAGATAAACTGTAGCAACTCATAATTTCAGTGATCTGGTTTCAAACACTGAAGCCATGGCTTAAAATTTCAAGGCTCCATATACTGTATTTAATTTCAGCAGAAGTATATTTTTGCCTTCTACATCCTTCCCGTCTCTCCCCATCCCAAAAAGGCAAATGTAAAGTGATGCGAGAAACAATAGCACCTCTGTTATCTGGATTAAAATATTTTGACTGCTCATTCTATTAGTCTACCTCAGAAGAGACTCCTTTCAATGTAATTTTTAAGATCCAATTTTAAAGTAACACACAATTCTTCTTCTGAAACACTGCTAAGAGATGACCCAATTAAAGAGCTGCATATCAAGACCATGAGTACAAACTGTCTTTTTGAATGCACTGATGAAATTACTTTTTTATTGTCATTAGATACTTTCCTTCTGACAACCAGTTAATCATGGAAATAATCTTTTAAATATGCGTTAAACCATAGCTATGCCTAATCATCCCATTAAACATCATCAGGTCATTCTTTGCAAAGATAAACAGCTTAAAGAGCATTCTTCCTTTGATCATGTTATCTCCTGATCCTTTTGATAGGAGGGCAAATGTATCCTCCAGATTTCATCAGTCCAAATCTTCAGTGAGCTGCTGCATTGTGCCTGAAGTTTCCTCTAGTGAGTGAGGCGTGCAGCTCTTCACTATCACAGAGTGAGACATGTGTGAATTCTAATGTACGACAGCCTGTGCTACTAGGTGTCCAAACGCAGATCATTCACCAGTGTGGAGGCGATATTAGAGCACAGGAGTGGGAAAGAGGACCCATTATGGCTATAGGCATAGGCTAAGTTACTAAGAATTACTTCAGCTACTGCATAAATAAAACTGACATTTTCCTCAAAAGTGTGTGAGATTGAATCAAGTTGGACCTTCAGTGCCCGAGGAGCTGGCCTGCCTTCTAGCTCAGTAGGGTGATCTGCAGTGACCAACCTACTTCCTTCAAAACAAGAGGGTTTAGTCCTTCTCGGTCAGCCAACATAACAAAAGTGAGGCACTCAAACCCCTTGGTTTGGGCCAGTTGTCTATTTCTTAGGTACCACGGTGTATAAATTAGGCAGTGGAAAAGCAGTCACTTACCCTTTCTTCCATTATTCTGGGGTAGTGAGAGTTCAGGGAATGTTGTGTCTTGTAAATTGAAGAGTTTATAGAACCATATCACAGAATCATAAAATGGCCTGGGTTGGAAGGTACGCTAAAGATCATCTGGTTCCAAGCCTCCTGCTGTGGGCAGGGACACCTTTCACCAGGCCAGGTTGCTCAGAGCTGCATCATCTTACGACCTTTTCTTTCAGACACATCCTGTCTCAAGGTCTGAACTGCGAGAAGGATTCAGCAAAGTGCCACTTTCTGTGAGATGATTATGCAAAGCTGGGGGGGTGTTTGCCAACCGCTTTTGCATCAGAACACAATCCTGATCTGGGCTATGAAGAGAAACGGGGAAAATTACATTTTTGATTGGCACAGAAACAGATATGAAGGTAAACCCCACTGCCAGCCTCAGTGTGAGGAATGTAAGCATGCATTCTTTACTGATAAGGTACAGAAGAGTGCGTGTGCCTGCTTTAAGGCTGTGAGGAAGAACGAAAAACAGAGCCAACATGATGACAGAAGTTGTTGCAGCTTTGATAGCCCCACTTAAGACTGTGCACTGTAAATGCAGGCACTTCCATACACTGATGTTGAAAGGATATTATTGCTGGCTACTGAAAGCCTGCCTTTGCTTCTGTCATGTATTTCTAGAAGAACAGTTCTGGCAGGGCACTGTGATACAGTCTGAGCATGCTATCAGAAGCAAAGCTCCAGGTGAAAGGCAAAGTCCACTCTGCTACAGAGGCACCAGTTGCATATTGCTCAGTGATGAATGCCAAGCAGCTTGGCACATAGGTGTGTCAAGGGGAGGTAATTACAGCATTTTAGTGGTTTCGGAACTGACGGTACAGCTGCCCACCTGCTTTGCTTTGCATGTATTTTATTGATGTGTCTACATGAAATCAAAGATGCTTGCATCGTTTTACATTATATTTATTATTTTATAGCCCAGCTTGGCAGATTGCAAGAGTAGGTGGAAATAAGGTAATTTGCCTCCTTGCTTCAGCACGGGTTTTGAAATAAGAGAATTTTCTTCAGCGTATCCCAAAGCATTAAATGTCTGTGGGGCATAATGTAAGCTGGAACTGGATCTTTAGGAATGCTTAATTAACACTGTGTGGGACAAAGTAGCCTTTTTCATTAGCTAACAGTTTTCCATTACTGTTCATTTAAACTTTTCAAGCACTGGGTTAAAAGGTGCATGTTTGAATAATTTGAGTGATAAAATGTCAAGTGTGCTTTCAACTAATATGCATTAGAAGAAGCATGGCTTGTGGCTAGCTGGGGCAATAAAATCTAACCAGATGAGCTGTACTTGTCTGAGTTCATCCGGTTGTGTTCTTTGGAGAACACATATGACACAGCCTGTTATCTTGTAGCATTGTGTTGTGCAGGAAGATGACACTCTGCCTTTCAAAAAGCAGCTGTTTCCCTCTTTGTTCCTGCAACAGGAAGCCTTGCCTTTATGTCTGCATTTTCAATACTGTTGTAGGATGAAGTGATTAGAAAGCTGCAGGTTCTCTACTGCTTGGCATAGGGAAAAAACCACTTTGCTTATATTTTCATGTTTTCCTATCAAAGTTTTTTCAACCACCATTAAGTGGAGGTTGCTGCTTAAATGATGGCCCTTCCTCTACTTCCAGACCTGGCTGCACATTTCTGCAAACATAGTTGCAGCAGTGCTAATGAACATGTGGCTGGGCCATGATCTGGGTCAAGGAATTGACCCCAGCAGAAATTAATCTGTTTTAAAAGAAGGAAGTGTTTTCGAAGCTGCAGCCTCAGGAGCTGTGAATTGACACCTCTCACCTTACTGGATTCAGGAATGTGCAATTTCACAGTAAGGATGATTGCTTTTTCCATTTCACTGCTAGGCATTTATTAAATTCCAGGTATTCAAAGTGATACTAGCAGCGGTTTAATTAAAAAATATGTTGGGAGTGCCTCCAGCATAGGGGTGGACCCTCTTTATGTGAGATGAAATACATAAGGGTCTGAGGAGGAAGGAAGCTCGTTTCAGCAGCAGCGAATGAGAAGGTGCAGAAGGTAGAATCACTGACTACAGTACTGTATCAATTTAGGAAAAAAAATATTAACATAATTGAAAATCATGCTAAAGTTCTCCCTGGTTCCATACCCTCATGGTTGTTTTTAAGGTAATCTCAGATAAATAATTTAGCAACATATAATTATATACGGATTATCTATTGCACACCATGCCTCATGACGTTCTCCTATCTTCCTCTGATCCATGTTTTGGGCTCCCTGAGTAGTAAACAGCATTGTATCTTCAAGTTAAATAAACTTCTTTTCAAGTAATTTAATAGCATCCAGTGCTTGTCTTAGATTACTGACATTTAAACACACCATAGCAACAGGTCCTATCATGCAAACTCCTAATATGTAAAAATAAAGGGCTTTTGCTTGTTCAAACTTTCTGTCCAATTTCCCTGTGTTTCTCCTAGTTCATATTTTATGAAAAATTGTGAGTAATCATTCTGAATTTATTTTCACCAAACTACTTGTACGTCCATGAACCTCTGACAGTTCTTCCTTCAATCATCTCTTCATAAAGCTGAGGATTTTCAGCCTGTGTAACTTTTCCTCAGACAGAAGCCACATGCCACTTCAGTATCTTGTTTTCACACTGACAATTTTTGTACATGACCTACACTGAACAGAGTCTGGTTGCCATTGCAGTTTCTGCTCACCAGCTAACTGATGAGAAGAGCTTTCAGTGGGACCTTTTGTATCTCATATCCCAGCAGAGACAGTGAGCATGTCCATGGGCGCTGTGTCCAGGCAGTGTGCTTTTGTCCCCTGCCGGTCACTGTGCACTGGCGAACGCTGAATTTCCTTTGCTGTCTCTCTGCCTTGTCGCGCAGCAGTTCTGCATTGCAGCTGTGCAGTGGTGAGGTGCAGTTACAAAAATGCAGTTTTATTTTTAATGCCACAGATAACCTTCTCATTAATGAGCTTTTCCACATCTGCTCTCAGCATTTCTGTGTAGTTTATGAACTACATGAACATATGTGAACACAGGTTCCAGCGTAGTCCCTGCGTGCAATCCGCATCCCTGGCAGACCCCATCTGCTATGAAACCTCTCACCATTCACTATCCCTGCTTCCCTTTCTCAGTGAGTTATCTTCATCTCATGAATTGTTTTGGTTTTTTTTTTAACCTGTGATATAGGAAGCTATTAAATGGGATCTTTTAGGGAAACTTTAGCAGACTTGCCCAGGCCCTGAGGACACACCTGGGACTTGCTGTCCCTGCCTGGCCCCTGGGGCTGCCCATTCCATCCAGGGCCCAGGGCCCTGTGTCAGCTGTTGGGACCCTTGGCCCCTGCTCCACGATGCCACAGTGGGCCCGATGTCCAGGACCCACAACCCTGCCTGGCCCTGCCATGGGCGATGCCCATCCCGGCCACAGGCAGGACTGTGTCCAAGCCTGGTCAAAGCCTCAGCTGGTCTGTGTCCCCCAAAGCAGTGCCTGGTTCCCTGGAGTTGGAGCTGCCCCAGCCCCTCCAGTTTCCCTGCTCCTGGCTGGAGCAGTGGGATAGATCCCTGCCCTGGGGGCTCCCCCACACTGCTCTGCCCTGCCCTGATAATACCACTTGTCACTTCTCAAAACTGCCCTGTATAACTTCCTCTTCCAAAGGCTGGATTGACTGCTCTTACTGTATTATGTAATTATCTACAAATGCTATTCTTATTGTAAATGACAGTTTAGCTGGTATGGAAATCAGTCTCATTTGTCAGGCTTTTTTCTCTAAAACCTCCTGCAAAATCTTGAAACAAAACTCTTAAATCTTTTAAAACAAAACTTTTAAATCTCTTAAAACAAAATCTCTTAAGCTCTAGGGCCAAGTTGAGTGACAATGCAACGCACTGCAGTTGATAGCCAGGGTACTCATAGCTGAGATTGTTTTAGGACAGCTGTGACAATGTTATCTGTGATTATTTTTTCTTAATTTTTTTTTCTAAAGCTGTTGATATTTCAATTTTAAACACGTCCTCAAACTCTCCTCTAGCAGAACCCTTGCAAAGAGCTCAGTAGCAAATATTGATGTAAATCAGTCATTTATCTTTTTATTATACAACTCCTTAGACTGCCCTTGTACTTCAGATCTGAGTGCTGAAGACTCTGTTGCTACCTGGTTGGTGCTTTCAGAAAATATACAGCTTCCATGTGGCCTACAAGCTCTTTCTTGGAATAATTTTTGACACTGTGTTACACATTTACCAGCCTTTTTATTCTTCTCAGTTTTCTGTTTCTTTCACAGACTTCTATTTTTGAAGATGTCATGATGCCTTTCATAGTTTCTTGTACCCTCCTTCTTAAATACACTAACTTTTCTTAAGGTTTTTAAAGTCTTTTGATTGTGGTATGCATTTCTTCTGAACATCTCATTTCTATTTTATAAACTGTCTCCATGGCAACTGTAAGCATTTTTATCTTTTTAGCTGCTTCTTTTAATTTAAAAAGCTTCCTAATTTTCAGTGAAACCCCCTTTTTTTTTTTTTTTTTTCCAGAAGTAAGCTACTACAGTTGCAAGGCTGGAAGCTGCTGGAGTTTTTGTGGTTTGTTTGGGGATTTGGGGGTTTTTTTGGGGTATTGTTTGGTTTGGTTTTTTGTGTTCTAGCACAGCTGCTGAATCTGAACATAGTAAATTGTTGTAGAGAACAGAGCCTGGGCACAATTCACGGCGAAAATATGGGTATTTTCTTTTTTTATGACTTCATCAGCTAGTTACTTCAATAAGAGATTGAAGTATTTTACTTCGATAAGAAATATTTTATTTCTGCATCACATCCTGTCGCGAGATCTGAAGTCTACCTCTGTTATCTCCCATCCTTTTCGGTCACTGGCATAACTCTGATGTATATATTTCAATGTCAATATAGGACTTTAATATGTGGGTATTCCTTATACTTCTCAATGCATTGAATTTATTGACTTTTATCCCTTACAATACAACACTCTGCACATGTGCACAGTATTTTATCAGTTGTGTATACTGTTATCCTTATTATCAGTGTTGCACAGGTTGTCTTGCTTTCATTTGATTTCTGAATGCCTATTACGTGGAAACAGATGTTTGAGTTTACTTTGCATTTGTTTAAAAACACTCACCTAGTGGGTTTTTTTCAGCTGTTGCTGATAATCAGTTAACTTCTGCAAGGTCATGCTTGGATAATTCTGCTGTCCTATCATCTTCCCTTCTTCTGTAGCTTAAAAAACACCCCGAACAATTCACATTTCTGGGAACTCTGGTTCAAGTTGTTTTGCAATCATATTTTATTTGAATCTGTGTTAAGGTGCCTTCCCTTTTGTAGGACCTCACCCTTGTCCACAGCTTCAGCACTGTTTAGGTGAAGAGTTTGTGCAAAGTGCCAGCACAAGTTTCCAAGTCATTTGGCCATGGAAGAATAGTTCAGTGAAGACAGACTGCACTTAATAGCCACCTCAGCTCTTGTAATAGTGCTAAGCCTCTCTCTGCCTGTTGATGACAGCTTCAGCCTAATTGCTGGCTACATTTTCTGTGCACTGCTATTAAACAGGCACTGGTTTCTCTGCAGTTGCCTGGCATGTCAAATCATTTCTTTACAACAGAGCTTATCATTGTGACATCTATACAGCCCCACTGATCTTTCCCAAAAGTCCTTTTAGCACATGTGCAGACTTAAGTCCACTCCCTGATGTGCTGGGTGCAGTAATTGCTGGGGATGAGGGATAACCTGCTGTCCCCCATCTGCCTAGCATGCTCTGACAGGCACATCTGGCAGCTGGGTCACGGTATACGTAACTGAGGGAGGGCGATTCCTGGGTGCTTTATTTATTTCATATTTGTGGTGGGACATTAGAAATGGTTGAAGAAGTGACAGGGTGTCACTGTTTTCACTGCCTCAGCTGCTTCTGGGGGCTTATGCAGCTGCACAGCTGGATGTCCAGAGATTGAAATGGAAGCTGTACTGTTGGCTCACTTCCAACTGGCTCCAAATGCACTTGAGAAACTTCCATGTGATAGTTAATGTAGCACCTGCTCAACAAACAAAACTCAAGTTTCCCCTCCTCTGCTATACTGTACATCTGTTATTTTGTTGACATGGAAACTAGCGTAACGATTAGATTCATTACTTGCCCTCTAAGTTGATTCCAGCTAAGCTGAAAAGACCTTAGTGTGTTTTCTCAGTGATTGTTTAGGCTGCAGCACAAATTAAGTAGTTCTTCCTTCATTGAGGTTTGTTCTACATTGCAATTGCACTTGCATGCGTATGTTCGTGCTCGAGGTAAGACTGAGAGGCAGCATTTTCTCCTGGCCAAATAAAGACTCCAGCTCTCGGCAGAAGCGTGTTTACTTTTGGAGTTCTGGGTCCTGGTCTAATTAGAGATCAGAGAGAGCAAAAATGCAAATGCCTGAAGAAGACAGGCACAACCTCACCTGTCCTTTGCCCTTTATGCCTTCTCTGTTGGGACTTACTGGGACATTCCAAGTATCCCAGAAGTTTCAGACAGCTGCTATTAACAAAATAATGTGCCAGAGAGTGTTTCTTTTTTCTCCACAAACTTGGAATTTCTCCCTTCAGAAAATCCCACTACTTCAAGGTCAGGACAGGGAACGATCATTCTTGAAGGAGTGACAAGGTTAAAGTCCAAGTTCTCTCCCACTCCTCAGGTCCTCACAGCTGTTATTTACTATTGCTGTATGACTTTTAATAACCTGCTCTCCAAAGAATTGTGTTCTATAGGGTTACTCACATGCTAAAGACAAAACTGGAAGCTAAGTGGTTAATTACTGGAAACTGTTTCTTTCTGACTTCACCTTAGGTAATTTCATATTTTTGTTGTATGTTTTAGACCTTCTGCTATTCAAACCACTCCTTAGCTTTGGAATTAATGAGGATTAGACAATACTCTGAAGCACAAATCTAAAGCTTGTTGCATTTTGTGAGATTTTGTTTTGCAGTATAAGCACTGTGCTCTGCATGGTTCCCTAAAAGGTATATTGTTCTGAAGCTGTTATTTTGCAGCAACCAGATACAGCATGGTGAGAAAGATACAGTGTGCAAACAGTTTGCCTTTATTTTGTTCTTTTTGCATTATTTGGTTTAGCTTAGTACTAAATTACCATTTTATTCTGTGCCCTCATCAGGAAATTATCCCAGAGATACTCTCAGAAGGTAAACAAACCCATTACACGCTCAACTTTTTTGATATACAAACAAAAAGAAATTCCTGAAGACTCTTGTGGCTCTGGAAATTAACAGAATACCTTAATCTCAGTTACACCAAAATGAGAGCTCCTCACGAAGCAGAAAAAATTTTCTCTTTGGAAACTGAATAGTATAGAAAGGGGCTGAGAGAGAACAGCTGTTTACTTTACAGTAAACTTTCACTCAGATATCAGCATTGTTTTTCCTTCTTGCCTATTTTTGGCATGGCTGCCCTGAACCAAAAGCCACAGCGAGACTTTTCTTACTGCTCAGAAAACTGTCTCCATGAAACCACTTACTTAGGATGTAAGAAAGTCTTAGTGTGGTCCCAACAGCTGGCAAACAAAGAATGTGACTGCTGCCCTGCAAGCCTTCATGTGTAATGAACCAGCTCCAGTTCATTTTGCATTCACTTTTGTTAGAAATCCTGAGGCCTGGTTGTTAATGAAATTTGAGCACCCTATTTTGACATTTAAATTATTTTGGCTTTTTGGAAGGCAGGAATTCACTTAGAGCAAAGGCAAAGTTTATTTATTGTGCTTTTGTTAGAGAAGTTATGGCATGACCACAGTGGCTCTGTTTCAGGAAGGGTTCTGTGTTGTTCCCTGCCGTGCAATGAAATGCAGCAGGTGAAAGAGAGGACACTATTTGGAGCAAAGAGGAATGATCCTGGGGACAAGAAGCTTGGAAGCGGCCTGTCCAGGCACCTTGTGAGCAGCTGCTGAGGAAAGATACAGTGCCCACCAAAAGCTCAGGCAGACACTAGGGAGTTATGCAGCCCTGTCTAATCCTCAGGGCATCAGTCCAGCCCCAGTGGGACAGAGAAAAATCTCTGCAAGTGCTTTAGTTAGATCACAGCAAAACCTGTAACTTAGTGACTCTTGCTAATTGGGATTCTGTGCTACTGTGTAGTTTTATACCCTCCCTACCAATAACGCCAACCTAAAATTCTACTAAAAGCAGAATTTGTTCCACAAAAAACTTCCTTTTGAAAGCAGGATGGTTGAAGAGGCACCCTTGCCATTTGTTCATGCTGCTTACACAATGGTGTCCCACTAAGATAGAAACATTATTTTTCTTCCTATTGCTATTTTTTCCTACCAAGTGTAATAGCAGAGCGCGAGCCATCTATCTCTTAGCAAGAACTTGGTTTTTTTTTCAGGATCCAGGGCTTAATTGTTCAAAAGAAAGCAAGATACAGCTTTGCATAACTATTGAGGTTCTTTTCAGAGGTTAATTTGTTACGTCACATAGATTATCTGCTCAAATACTGTACATTCCCTTACCCTGAGGCACAGAGGTTCATTAAATGAGCTATGCAGTGAAAAAACCAGAGTTTTTCTAATACAGTTTCTAAGCCTCCTGGCAGTTCTGTGCAAAACATCCTTCCCATGCTCTCAGTTATGCAGTCTTCCAAAGGGGACTCACTGTGCATCTGTCATAAGCTTTTTCCAGTGTCACTAGTAATGAGGATTAACCTCTCTATGCCTAGCTCCTGAGAGTTGCCTTTTTATGGAGACATAAAGAATGTCTGGGGAAGAAAGCAAGGCTATACTTGTGCAGGATCCTTGGCTTTAGCGCCCACATCCCCCAGTGGCTGGACAGACCCTGAATTAGTTGACTTTCAAGGTATGGTGGAATGCCAGTCTATTCACTCAACTTTGTTGCCTAAGGGAGGTAATTGTAGGAATTGGAAACATATTAAATAGCAGTGCTCAAGGATGAGACACTATCTAAGCCGACATCTTGTTAATTAACTATGCAAATTGTCTGAAAGTTTTTCATGACTAGACGGAGTGTGTGGGGCAGACTACGCAACCCCCCAGATAAATAAATAAATAAATAAAGCTGTATGTTCTAATGACAAAGTTGGTGAACTCCTGCTGAACTGTCAGGAAACCACAGGAGCAGTATCACTTATTAATAGGTAGCACGAAAAACTGGACTACTGAAGTTGCATTATCCTAGCCTACCCTAGCAGTATTTGTAGTGGGCCAAATTCACTCTCTCCTGGTACAGGAAGTGGCACAAAAAGCTGGCAGAAACTGATGTTTCTGATGGTTCAGCGCTGACCCTTCCAGCCTGAGCTATGACCCTTCTCAAACCAGCAGCCTACTGTTTTTCCCAACTGTGACAAAAAAAGCTACTCCTGCAATGGGGAAGGGACTCTGAAGGTGCCAGAGGGTGAAGTCTACTCCTTGGTGAGTCTCACTCAGTAAAGATCAGAGTCTGAAGTGAAGTGTTTTTGAAGTGAATGAACTTGGTCAGCTTGTGTGCGGTTTTTTTGTTTCTCCACTCTCCACTTTTGTTTCTACCATTCTCCTGAGCTATAGTCCAGAGTGAGGGGGAGTTAGCAACTTCTCTGAACCTCTGTAGCCCCAAAGCTGGGCATAGTTGCAAACATTTTCCTCACGGACTTGCTCTCTCTCTCCTACTTCCATGGTCCTCAGTTGCTCCAGGAGAAGTCGCCTGTTTGCCGCTCAGTCACACAGGACACAGCAAGGTCAATGCTTCGTCTCCCAGAGTAGTTAAGGGTGCCAGGGCCAGTGAGTAATGCTGCAGGTATTTGCCTGGACATCTTTGCTGGTTTGTAATGCATCCTCTAGGGACAATCTGCTTATTAGAGCTCAACTTTTCTTTTTAAAATTCATTTGGTTGAATCTCAAATATTCTTTAAGAAATGGACTGCTTTGCTTTCTTAAATATATCAGTTATGCAAGCAGGAGTAACTAGTAACTGTGGCAGCAGAACTGTTTTGCACAAATGTGACCTAAATTTCTTTAACCTGAGGCTTTAGCTGGTTTCAATGCATGAACCTGAGGGCAAAAGGAAACTACAATATTTCTTGTTGTTTCATGAGGTATTTTCACCTCTTTAAAATCCCATCAGAAAAATCAGGCCTAATCTATCAATCTGTAACCATGAACAGCTAAAGCAGCACAAAGGAAGATATATATAAATATCCATTTACCAGTATATAACCTCCATATGAAACCTTTGATGGTATCCTTATTTCTGATTAAGGAGTGGCTGGGCTAATCACAAATAGCCAGGGATTTGTAGTTTGATTCAATTAAGCAACATGTTATAAATTATGTTAATATTTTTCTGTCTTTCTGAAGCACCTATAATAAATATAGCAGTGTTACTAGCTGTTGTACTCCTCACTGGCAGCTCATCTCTTATTCAAATGGGTGAGTAACAGTGGGAGGAATTTTCAATTCTTTATTCTTTCCAAGTTCACTGATTTTTTCTTTACGTCTTCTTTAGATTAAAATGCTCCGTTATATATTCAGTGATATGCATTTAAAGCAAGATATCTTCTGTGTTTTGATCAAGTTACTAAAGGAAAGCTAATTGTTGACCCTTTTGAGTAGCAGCTGTATGTAGATCATGAGTGAGATAGATTGATGCATCTCTCTTTTTTTTAAAGAAACGCATACCTTCAAGATCAGAATCCACTGACTGGGAGTTAATGCACACAGAAGCCTTCAGTTCTTAACACTACCTTGTCTGAGTAAATACATGTTCAGCCACCACTATGTTAATGGATTCAAGCACTCCTAATGATTTTGGAATTAGTTCGTATACTAAGATGCCTGGACTGCTTTATTTACTGGAGTGGCTAGCTAACAGGCTTTGTTAGCCTAAAGGCATACACGCTTTTGTGTATGCGTGTGCTAGACATCCACCGCAGATTCTCAAATTGCATTGACTTTCTCGCCAAGATGGCAGGCAGCTGTCAATGTGGACACTAGCAAACACAGATGGAGCGAGTCATTCAGGAAGGGATGTGATATTTGACAATTCAGACTTCCAAGAGGCTTAGCAGGTCGGCAGCTACCACAGCCCCATGTTGTCTTGTTCTCAGATCAGCATAACGAATCATGCCTGGGAGACCAAGTTAATCCCTTTCAGGTTCCCTGGACTGTAGATCTTTCTGAATTTTCCTTTCTTTAGCCCTTTGTTTTCCTCCTGCTTTGTACTGAAAGTTAGCTACAACAGCAAGAATGTATTAGGCTACTTGGAATACTGTCTTCAATTCATCCTGTCCTGCTGGCACACGGCACAAGCTGCACAATGAAGAAACTCCTGCCTCACTTCTGGAATGAGTCAAGAAGAGTGTTTATAAAATGCGACTTCTATGCATGCACACACGTGCACAAACGCATGCATAAGCTGCAGTTGCTGTTGTCTTGGTTTGAGGGTAAATGTAAATCTAGTTTTTGAAACCACCATTTGCCAAAAGGCTGCAAAATCTGGCCCTGTCAATTCAAGCGGTTATTAACTACTTCCCAAGTACTTCCACGTCTCCCAGCGTATGGCATGCAGGTGGCCTTCTCCAGCTGGTTAGATGCACCATTCATCACTTCAAAAGCAGTTACAATGCCCTCTTCTGCACTCAGTCAGAAGAAGGATCCCATCCCCTTCCTGGAAAATTCAGCTTGGGACAAGCACTCTTTACTTGTATGAACAACTCTCATTGTGTTTTATAGCAAGGGGGTATGAGATGTTTGAAGATTAATCCTGTCCTCACTAAGGCACATCTGCTGTCCATTAGAATAGAGAAAGAGGCCTCAAATACTCTCTGCACCTCAGGCTTTTGTCTGTCAGTACAACTCTACCCTGCCATGACTCTGCAGTGATTTCTCCCAAGCATGTAGCCATTAGGTGGATTTTGGGTAGCAAAACGCACTATCTGTCCGCTGCTGTGATTAAGCAGCATCTGAGTAAATTTTGATGGCTGGACAAAATACTGGTTTTATTACACCTTGGCTGCGGTGGTATAAGCCATCAGCTGCATAGACTTGCTCCATGCTAAGTAGTCTTGCATATCTCATCTTTAAAATAAAGAGATATAGAATTCCTAAATTAAAATCAGATTTGAATTACCCCATAAAGACATTAAAGGTAATTTCAAGCCTTTTCCCGTCTTCAGCATAAATTCACCCATTTACATTACGACAAGAATTCTCCAAAACCTCTCTCTTTTTTATCAAATTAAACTGCTCTCATTTAGCCTGTGTTTGAATCTGGCACAGAATATTCAGTAGCCGCAAAGCTCCTGCTTTTCCTACTAAAATAGTGGGTGGGTGTGTCATCTGCTTTAGGGACTACGATCAGAAATGGTACTATCCACTTTTGAAGTGGTTACTCCAGAGCTGTGTCCACATGAGATGGTACTGACTATAAAATCATATAAACTTTACAGTAATACCAGCCGTAAGGTTAAAAGTTGATGGTCTCTGAGATTCTGATAACAGTGATAGTGCTCCAGTGCTTTGGGAACCCCTTCTTTGATAGAAGGAGGCAGCAAAATCTTTGTAGATTAAACTAGGCCAACATGAGTAATTGATTTTATTGGATCAACTGTAGAATTTATAAATAAAAATAAAAGTAGAACAGATCAAAGGGAATTAAAAAAAATTTACTTGACAAAGCAAAACACCCAAAAACGTCATTTTGTGTTGCATAGGATGTTCTATTCCACTCAAAATGAAATACGTCATTTTTTCAGGAATATGAAAAATAATAAGCAAAGAAGGATGCATTGGTGTTACAAAATGTTCAGAAAGAATTGCCCAGCTTCACTTAGATGGTTAGGTGAAATACATCACTAATAGAAGTGAAAAGCTGAGAATAGACGGCCAAATGACCTCTGAGAAAGGAGCTTGGAGCAGCATCTAATACTAATACACTTGGGTCCATCACTCTTTAATACATAACCAAGCATAAGAATGGGTCTTAATATGATGGAAAGTGTCTCCATGATGGTGTAAATCACAACAAACAAACAAACAAACAAACAATAAAAATTAAAGACTAATTTTCCTGTATTGTGTTCAGTGAGACTTTCCTGTCTCCAATTAGTTAGCACACAAAGCAGGCATTTTCAGTGTGGTTATACTTGGGCTTCTCAAAGGATTTGAACATTAAAAATAGAAAAATTCTCATGTTTCAATCATCAGAAGAGTCAGGCTTAGTATCAATCTGAAGCCACATCTAGTTTCAGAGGGACACTGTCTGTTATGAATGTCATAATGGAAATTTGAACCAAGCTTGAATAAAGATTTTTTGCTCGTTAAAGCACATTGCAGCACTGCAAGTTGGGAGGAAGGGAATTTTAAGCCACATCATGATTATATACGAATGACCATACTCACAAAGTTACTCTGCTGCTATTCCTTGTTTAGCAACTTTTCCTAACAGAGGATGATTTCAGGCCTGTTTAATATTGCTTGTTACCTGAATTTTATTTAGGTTTAAAATACAGAACCAGAGGGCAAAAAGAGACTTCAAGAAATCCCCACTGAATTCCATTGGCACCAAATGGCCCATGTTTCTGAGATAATCAGTCTGTGGTGTAGGCAAAAACAGAGGCTTTTTTTCAGGGTTATTTGCTATGCTCATTTAGCTGGTTGACTGGTTCCACCTCTTTTCCTCTTTTGTCATTAGTTGCTATGTTAGGAAGTTTGTTTGTATTCCTTCATTGATTCTGTGCTGATTTTACCCTGCTTGCTTTGACTGTGGGATTCTGCCTCATATAAGTATGATTATTGCCCTATGAGTGGTCTTGCCAGTATTAGGCCAGATTCATTATTAGATGTTTGCAGGGCAACAGCTAAACTATACATATGGATAATCTATAGTAAAAATACATGCTGGCATCACAGTTTTTAATTATTCAGTCCATTTGTAAAAGAGTGTGTTTTAAAGTTTGAGGTGATGTGAAAGTGGACAGGCTGAGGCTCAGTGTACCTAAAACTAGAGACTGGATTGGCTACAGTGGCTCGCAAAATTATTATACCTGGAATCATGAATGTATTCCAATATTGCTTCCATGACTCAGGTCTTTCATTTGGTAGAAGAAGTAAATTAGGGAATGCACTCAGAAAAAAATGCTGGGTAGAGGCAAGTTAAGAATATTGTCATGTTTCACACAAAAATTTTTCAGATATGGCAATATAGTGCAAAAAGAGACTGCTTGTGACTACAGTGAATAACTCAAAGTGTCAGCAGAATGAAGGGAAATAGTTCTGCATTCATTCTCATCAGGCTTTGTCCTTTCTTAATGTTATAAGGATGTCAAGAATGTCAGAAATTGTAGTTTTATCAGTTTGTCTGTTACATAATTTATTTCTTCTTCATCAGAAAAAGGAAGAGAAAGATGAATGTATCAAATTGACAGCAGTATCATTGTACTCTACCATTGTGTTAGACTTTGATAGCTGTATTTCCAAATGTGAGAGGAGTTAATCACTGTTTCTAATCTACTTTCAAGCCCACTTCATGTGGGTGTTGAAAGAGCTTGGTCCTCTTTCCATATTGTCTTAGTCAGTAATCCTTATTTACATTTGTTGGGACAGATTTCTTGTGGAGTTTCCCTTTATTTATACATCTAACAGAAATATCATTCTCACGTATTCTTAATTATGCTACATGTAAAGCTTGTAACACAGACATTTACTACTACATATATAGGATATTTACAACTATTTGCTAATTTCAGTTAACACAGTGGGTTGGTTACAAAGAGTTGGTTATTCCTCCTTCAAGCTATAGTGGTTAGCTATGATTCAGCAAATTAAATGCATGCACTGTTGCACTTTGGTACCCCCTGAATGACAGTGTAAAGCAATTCCAGTGCAAATAATTGAATATTTAAAGTGAAATGAAAAATCTTGTGAGTATTAGAACTGACCTTCTGGAAACAGGATGAAAGGTAGCCATCTATTATCTGTATCAGTCTTCTCATCCAAGATAATAATTCACTTTTCACTCACAGCTGAAAATATTTGGTTTACATTTATTTGAATGTTGGCTTCCACCTACATGTAGCTCTAACATATAATATGTAGGTCATCTAATGGCGTTTTCTGGTTCTTACAGGACATTTTTTTCAAGAAAGGGAAAATGCTGTTTTGTTGAAATATAATCAGCGCATGAGAAGGGTTATGAAGATCTGCAGAGCTTAGTAGAAAAGAAGAATAATGGCTATCTTTTCATATGGACTTGAATGGATGGGCTTCAGTGAACAGTTTCAAGACCTACAGTTAGCAGTATATAAGTTGTATAAAGATAAAATCAAGCTGTGAGCAAAATGTTACAAGAGCCAAAAATAGGTCACATTTGAATCTTTTCTAAAGACCTTATCAAAGTTACTCATTTCCAAGGATGTTGAAAAATTATTTGCAATGTGTGCAGCTCGCCATAGTCAAACAATGCTGATTTCTAGTGGTGTGTAACAGATGACATTGTAAACTCAGTAGAATTCTAAAATGATGTTAAAAACTCAATTTATATTATACGGTGTTGAACGCTTCAATGCTTTTTGGGAGATGTGAAGAAAGAGTGGTTGCTGAAAGCTGCCTGTGCAGCCCAAGTACTAAGAGACAAAGGAAACATGCTGCACAAGGTGTTAGGTGGGTTTTCGATTTAGTCACTTTTTTTAGCCAAAATTCATTTGAGGGACAGCACAAGCTTCCTCCCTGTGCACTTTCTCTTTCTGGACAGCAACGACAGATTATAATTGTGTTGCACATGCCATTTCCCAGTTATCAGTGTCAGATGGAGGTGACAAAAGAGCACACAGTGTCATTGAGACTGTTTTTATTGGTGATATTTATCCTGAAGTTAAATATGGACTGCTGCATGGCTCTAAGAAAGAATAGTAGGCATTTTGGAAAATGTGAAACCCTTGGGGCTTGTCCTGATCCCAAATAAGATCACACTTCTGGGTTAGAGAAGAGGTGGCACACAGCCTGCATGGTCCTGCAGGTGTGTACAGTGCTGCACAGTACCTCTTTTTCTTCACCCAGAGCTCTTTCCTGGTGGTTTCTGAGGGATTCTCTTTTTGCCCAGTGATACCGCAGTAAGCGGGCCATATTAAGTTTGAAAGAGCTTAATCAATCAGCACTTGCAGATACAAAATCTATTTCCTGTATTTGCAAAATTCATTGCAACTCATTCATTTGAATAATGCCATTTGCTGATCAGGTATTCTCCAAGATGAATAGCAATGACACAGAGCCGCTGTGTTCCCAGGCTGTGATTAGTTTTATTTCACTCTTAGAAGCAGAGTCTTTTTTCATTGATCTAATCCTTCTGACTCTTCACCTGTGACAACAGAAAGGTATGGATCATCCTTCACAGTAAATGGCCTAGGTCTGATTTTCTATTTCTGTTTTTAAGAAGCCATCTTCCAGTGCAGCACTGTATCTGGCTCTCAGCTTCCTCCAGTAGACTGGTGGCCTTGGATGCAACAGCCTAATCTTTAGATCCTCATTTTTCTACCAAATTCAGACAAATTTTTCTGTTTCAAGAATTACCTCACCCAGTAAAACAAAAGTTAATTTGCATCAGTATCCGATTACTGGGAGAATATCTTGTTTAGGTACACTGGGTGGGGTACTAACAGTGTTAGAACTTTTACCTTGGGTTTGTAACCTCGTCTCATGTTGACCTTTGAGATACAAGGAACTCTTTCTTAAAGCCTGCCTTGGAGAGCTGTAAATGATTAATTCAGCAATCATAGCTAAATGTTGTCTGGAGAGGACACGCCTGAATGAGTAAACAATATATTGCCTGAATGAAATGTAGATGGAAAGTTGCAATGCTGTTGAATGAAGTAGGACCATAGTTTTCATCATATAAAATTGTAGAATCTTAAGGGTTGGAAAAGATCTCAAAGATCATTGAGTCCTACCTTTGACCAAACACCACTATGCCAACCAAACCACAGCACTAAGTGCCACACCCAGTCATTTCCAATGTTTAACCATCCTTTCAGTGAAAAAATACTTCCTGATGTCCAACCTGAACTTCCCCTGGGATCGCTTGAGGCTATTTCTTCCTGTCATGGGTTGCCTGGGAGAAGAGGCCACGTACCACCTTGATACAACCTCCTTTCAGGTAGCTCTAGAGAGCAATAAGGTCTCCCCTGAGTCTCCTTTTCTCCAGGCTAAAAACACAAATGTCAGAAGACTTGATGATAAACAAATTTAAAGCATAGATTAGGCTCCTGACATTAGATTTCTAACAAAAATTCATAACCTTTCACGTAAAGATCCTGACTGTGCTTCTAACTCATGACATGAATTCTAATAGACACGGCAAGTAAGGTTACTATGAGTCAGGATCTACAGGGATTTTGTTCATAAGCCTTGAGGAAACAAGCGTGAGAGCAATAGCTCTATCATACTTTGAGATGCTCCTGGGCTGATTTAGATTTGCTGTTTGAGGTGGTGATGAGGACACTGTTCTTACAATTGCTTCCACACATGACAGGTCATGGTCCCTTGGGATTTTCACTGCCTCTACTGCAGTGAAAAAGAGACAAACCACATCTCTCTGCTTCTTCAAAAAACTTACATACGAGGCTGAGACGTTTGGCCGTCTGTAGAGGGGTACCACTGCTTACAGCATGTTTACTGTCTGAATTTTGATGGGAAAGCTACTTTGGGATGTAACTTTTCTTTCTAACACTTTCTAGAAAGTAGTTTAAGGTACAAAAGTACTTTCTTTTCTCTTTCACTTCCAAAAGAACTCGGACTAGCTTGGGAAGATTATCAACTGCCAAAACTAAAATTGCAACCAGAGTACCAGAAAAATCTTTTTCATACTTAAATGTAGACAGCACTCATCATGTCACGTATATCAAAGCCTGGAGAAAGCACAGCTAAGGTCTAGTAAACAGTAGCGTGCTTACAGTGGTGTTACGGAGAGCAAATAATTTACATGCTTTAAATGCATCCAGGCTAGGAACTGAGCTGAACAGGGATGAGGCTGGAAGTTGTATGGTTAGGCAAAAGGCAGCAGTCCAACTCTAGCAGCTGGATTAAAAGACCAACATGTTTTGCTTTTCGGTCATCCAAAGTTCATCTTGCAATTCACTGATGCAGCCACTGCCGTGAGGGATTTCTTTGATAGGAGCTGGAGGGGGCTTTCTGATGGGATAGGTTCCATGGGACAGCTGAGGGCCAGCCACCTGCTCTCCAGGAACGTGCTCTGCCCTTGGTGCGTGAGGAAATCCATCAATACATACTCCTTCTACATAATATAATGCGAGTGCATGGAGAAATAGTAGTTTAATTAAAGTCCGCAGATGATATTATTCACTCTACTAACAAGCACAGGTCATTTTACCTGTGAGGAGATAATTTCTCTAAATCAAACATCATGTATGTCCCCTAAGTGTTTTCATCATTTCATAATTGGATCTCAAACTGTTTTGAAGCACCTCTCATAACCAAACCCTTGTGCCAGCTGGATGTTCCTCCTACAGGGGATGGAGTGCTTGCACTGGAAATCCTTCTCCAGTCATCACAGTAATGTGGAGACCGGTTTTGACTGTAACACTTGTGAGTTAAACTCCTCTCCCTGTCAGAAAGCAGAGCTGCATTAGATGAGTAAATCCCCACCTCCACTTTCATCTCCTTGTGGACATTTAAATAACTCAGCTCCGGTAATTACCCAATATAAACCACAGCTCATAGCTGCCAAAAATTCCTGAAGACAAGAAGTGAATGTGCAGAGCAATGGGACCAAACAGAATTACACCCCAAGCAGGGAGAAGAACCTGTGCGTATGAGGCTGTGGTTTAAAGCAGACACAAATACAGACTGTAGGTAAAAGGAATGATTTTTCACATCCCTTCTTCCCTCTTGGTTTCCCAAGGCCCTAGACTTAGGTTTGTGCCATACCCTTTGTGCTGCCACTAGTATTTGTGAGGATATCCAGACTGGGGGATGTGAGGAAAAGGATTCAGCTGAGGAAAAAAAAGGTTCCTTTTTGACATGTTAACTTTTATGTCTCTAAATGAGGCAATTTTTAATCGTCAAGTGAGAGAGGAATAAATCCATGTTCTAAATTTCAAGCTAAAATTCATCTGGAATGTTTTTCCTTTTCTTATCGGTTTATGGCTACAATACCCTGGTTTCTAGCTACAATGCAGTGCTGCAATATTCACCACTGAAATGCAATGTCCTGTTTCATCTTAAACAGTGCTTAACTTAAAATAAATGTAAGTAATGGCTAAGTGAAAGGGCAGTGCAAGTGCCAAAAAGATCTAATACCTTGTGTCTTTTCCTAAAATTTCTGTCTTTTCAACTATGGTATCAGTTCTGAAGAAAAAAAAAACAGACTTACATCCTCTCTTCTCTGAGGAGTGAATCCTGGGATAATGCCACTTTTGCAGTTCATAGGTGTGTCTTAATCAAAAGACTACAAGAACAATGCATCTTCCCACAAAGGGCAAAATGAAATAGAGGCCTGCAACATTTAAGGTGCACAGTCTAGCTCTTTATGACACTGCCAAAGGCATTTGATAAACCCATCCTCAGTTACTGAGCTCTATCTGCTCATAACTCTGTAGACATAACACTGTACTTGCAAAACCTGTACTGTGGCTCAATAGCTCTCAGGAAGCCTACAAAACTAATAATTCCGAGAGAAAATTTAAATAACTCCAACTGTATCTTTGTCGGCAGCTCACACCACTTACAAAACTTGTTAGCTGCCAACAACTTATAAAAATATTTCAGAGAGAGAAGAATGGTTTCTGTTATCCTAATTTCTCAAATTTATCTTCCCTTTGAGGAACAGCTGGACTTTCTAGCACTTCATCTTTTCTATTCTATTCTATTCTATTCTATTCTATTCTATTCTATTCTATTCTATTCTCATTGAGCTAACGAAGTGGCACTTTTCTTCCCTTGTTGGTTATTGAATTAGATTTTGAGATATGACAAGAGGAAAAGGGACATACATTGAGCATTTTGCTGCTGGCAAAAAAGTCTCGGTGGATTTGGCATTGGTATTTGGGCAACTATGAAGGTGATGTTGCCATTCTCCGGTCAGAACATTTAAAGTGACAGAATAAAATGAAATTTATTCAACCTAAAAATGAAGCTCACATTTTAGTAGTGAAAATTATTAAACCTTCGCACAGATTTTCCCAATAATTTTAAGGATTCTTTATCACTTAGGTTTCAAAATTTACAGCTCAAAAAAAATGTTTAATGCAAGAACTGCAAAGTGACATTCTGTGGCCTGTGTCACCTATGACTGTGATGGGTGATGTCCTTTATTGTTTTCGTAACTAGGAGTTAAAAGTGTCCAAGCAAAGGAAGGTCTGCATCTGCTACATTTTTGTGGCTATTGGGAATAATTTCAAATTTTTCTAGGAAGAAGGGGAGAGCAAGCAATGGTGTCCACTCCCCATACTTACACAGACCATTCAGTGTGCATGAGTGTGTGCGTGTATGGTCCTCCTTCTCCAGCTGCCCTGGCTTTCCTGGACTCCTCTCCCATAGTCACGTGTTCCCTACAACACAAAAGTGTGTTGGGTTGGCCATCAATCGCCAAAGATTTTCTGAAAGCTAAAAAAGTGATGAATAAACAGTTAATTTGAGCAGTGTCATGGAACAAACAAATTTGGGAAGTAAATCTAAGTGGGAGGGGTATAGGTGTGCACAGATTAATGATAAGCTATTCTAATGTAAAATAAGCAATTACCTTGAAAGAATTCAGGAAAAAAAAGGAAGGAAAACAAGGTATAGAAGGGTTTTTTGTTTTTTATTTTAACTAGATGGGAAATTTCAGAAAAAATTTGAAACAGTGACTTTTTAAACTCCCAAAACTTCTTGAGATGAGTTATACTCCACCAGCATTTCAGTCAAACTTAAATCTTCTAATCCTTTCCCTCTGACAAAATCTCAGAAAGTGTCTCTACTTAGTGGATTTAAAAGTGCTGGTGTTAAGTCGAATGCTATACATTTGCATAGAAATGCAGTTACAAAACAAATGCAAATTATTTCAGGGCTTTGCAAAGTTTAGCATCAGGCCTCTCTCAGTGTCTGACACAACCCAAAAGTTGTGGGAAGATAATCAGTTGCTGATTATCAACAGAAAACAAGAACAAGAAAAGCACCTTTCCCATAAAAATAGAGCTGGTCTTTTCTTTCTGTAAATAATATCCTAAGTATAGAGCCTCCTTTAACCATGGTGTTATTAAATCTGGGATTGATGTCATAAACACTTGGTAGGACTGTTAATTTTATGAGGTACCTTTAAACTATTTCAGACTAGAATTTTAAGATCTAATTTTAAGGATCTCTTTTTATGTATTGACATAACACCAAAATATTAAGGCACAAGTTTGTATTATACTGATTGTTTACTTCGGTAATTTTTGATGTGCAGTATTTTTTTCACACAGTTTTTATATGGAAAAGGGCATACCTCCTGAAGGTGCAGGGCGGAACAATTCTGTCCCTGAATGGAACAATTCTGGTCCCAGTTCCTGACACAGGCTTGTGGTAGGAGGAAAAGATGCAGACAATTTTTAAAGGGTTTTATAATGGTTCTAGGCTCTGTGGCTGGTCTGTTCTGAAGCTGTTCACAGAGCATATCAACACGGATAGACGTGAATGATCTAATTAAGGGATGAGTTCCAATGCATCCTTAAAGCTCTGACTCTTGGGTGGCAAATGTCGATAGTGGAAATTTTAATGAAAGGTCAACTTTCTCTGGGAAATTTTATACAATTTTAAATCCTAAGGAACCAGACTAATGTGGTACTTACATACTTGTCTATGTAGTTTAAAATTTGATCACTCTTTAAGAGGCAATTTTATTAATTTTTTTTTATAATGACAACGCCTTCTCAATTCACAGTAGGATTTCAACCTTATTTAGATAGGAACAAAATGCATGGAACCTTTAACTCTGATTTCCGCCATTTATCCACACAACTGATTTTTAGTCCACTTCCAAGAGAAAAAATGTTCCTGAAAATGTTATAATCTAATAAAAAAACCCACTAAAATAATCTATTAAAAACCAATTGTGTTGGAACAACAGTGATGGAAATAAGTGTTATGGTGGATGAAAGGAATAAAACTTGAAAAACAAACAGTTATTAGAGCTTGTGCTGGGTTTTAGGGTGTCCTTGAGTTTGTTCTGCATATGAACTTCATTTACAAGAGTGAAATAAATGCCTTTTTGGATACATGATGGTTGGAGCATCTGCCATTCATACCTGAACAGGTAACTCCTGAGTTATTCCTTATATGCCTGTTTCCCAAGAATTGATAAGAAATTAAATTTAGAGATAGGCACTAGTGAGCCAGAATTTTGGGAAATGATTGAGAGAGCAATTCTTTACTTCAACATGTGATGTAGTATTCTGTAAACTGATCATTTTTTAGGTGCAAATGAATTCCCTAGTGTCACATTCAAGTTATGTAAGTCATAGGTAGGTCTGCACTTGAGAAGTGACAAGAACACAGACTTTTACATCTCCTCTTTACCTTCTCGGAATGTAAATCTTTAAATCATCTTTATATACACTGGCTGTGTGCCAGTGTCACATTGGTCCTCTGCATGTGTATGAAAATTTCAGTCCTTCCTTTCTGTGAGTTTAAGAAGATTATATAGTTCCTTCTATGACAGCTTAATGAAGTTTTGGTGTCAGGCACCTTATGTAAAATTTTGCTTCTCTTCTGAATTTGACCTCGTGTGATTCCTCAGCAATACTGAAAACTGTAATGCAGCAAAAAGCTTGAAAGCAAAACAAAAATAAGGAAGAAGTCCTGTTTTCCTTTTTGCCTCCTCTAAAAATTGCAATGCCCATGGAAACTCCTTGAATTAGGAGAAATGGCCTTGGTAGGCATTTCACTTTTTTTGTGTATTGAAATTGATAGCTAAACACCCTGCTTGAATATGCACAATTAATGCAATCACACCATCGGATATTTCTCCCATTATTTTGTCTGTTTAAATCATCAGGTAGTACTCTGTACAACAGTACTTTTTTTCAAAAATAATTTAAGATGTCTTCATTATAAAAAAAAATTAGTTGATACTCATCCTATTCTCTTTTCACTTCCCTATAAACTTCTCCAGCAGTAGCTATAATAATTTTCTGGACACTTGCTTGTGACCAATGATTTAAAAGGTAAAATATTCAAACTTTAGAGTACACTATTTATAAGACCACGGAAAGAGTTGCAAGATCAAACACACCATTTGCAGATTGTCAAAGCTTTCCTTTTTTCGTATTTGTTAAATGAAGATTTTTTTTTAATGATAATACATAATCTGTGTCTTCCACTCCTTGCTCAGCACCCCTGCCCAGGGCCTGGCTTGTCTCAGCTGATTGTGTCCTGTCTAGGAGTAAGGTGGTAGAGGTATCATGCTGCACCCGATTGCCACTGACTTGCACACTTAGCTGTCTCATACATAACGTAAATAACCCCACCCCCCCAGAAGTAGCTCTTAATTGGAAAGGAATTTTTATACTCAAATTCTGTAACACGTTTTATTACCAGCACTGTAAGCTGCTCAGGAACATTAGCAATTGCAGGCACACCAGGTAACAAAGCTAATGCTTAAAGAAGTACAGGAAATTCAAGAAAACCAGACCAATCTTTACTAAATTAGGCTTTAACTTTTGTGGATTTTATTGTCCATATACCTGATAGATTCAGAGGTTAAGTAATAACATATGGGCTTAGGCAAACACACAGATGTACATAAAAATATGTTCTTGAGGAAAGCACATTACAAGGATTTGGTTCCATTTTCACAGCTGTAATTTATAGACTACTCAGGGCATTTTTAATAGCTTGTATCAGACATTACCAGGTTGCTATATGTGGCTGGATTCAGGTCTCAGTTCCACCAGAAGAACTATTACCCAAAGCTTTCTGGTTTTCATTCTCCTTGGTCTCCAGAACTTGGGAATTAAAGGTAGAGTGGCAATCCTTATCAATACTGCCAAAATGCTGAAAAATTGGAACAACTTGAGAAAAAGGAGGGGAAGGCACACATTTGCTGTAAACTCATTTTTCACTTTGTTGGCATTTCTCTACTTTTTGAGCTGCACTCATCTGTAGCCCAATGTCTACTAAAGAATTCTTTGGGTCAGATTTCTATATTTTACAGAAAGTGAGTTACCTACTTCTTGGGTAACCTAATTGGAATCCAGCAATCGTGACACGTTTCTCTACTGAGATGCAAAAGCCCATTTAACTGTTAGGTAGACAGTCAAATGGGGCCCTGTTCGAATTAACTCCCGAATGCAGAGCTCTTTAAGCTCAAGGTGTTTTGTTATTCACTGCTTTTCACTCCCTAAAAGGACTTAGGAAGTACAGAGACATTATGAATCTCTGTCACAGAGCACGCAGGGAGCTCAAAACAAGCTGAAAATGCATTGCTTTAAAGCATTTCAGGCATGACCTTAAACAAACAAACAAACAAACCCGCTCCACTCGTTCACCTCAGCATTTTATGACTTGGCTTGGTGATGTCCAGACAGCATCTCTGAGGCAAAGGACAAGAGCCTACCCCCACCACTGCCTTTTCCATGTGGAAGGTCTCCAGGCCCTTCCTGAGGTACGTCGCTGGATGATGGGACACAATCCGAGGCAAACGCTGGGACCTAGCCATGCTACTAACTAGATAGGAAGTTAAAGATATATGAGTTCCTGTAATGATGGTGATAATAATTAAGCTATGTTATTTTGGTACCAATTTTTCCACAAGGAGAGCTGTTAATTAGGCTACAGTTTTCTCGTGTCTCTAGACCGTTATTTTTCTCCCTAGGCGAGAAATCTCATTGTCATTGCTGACCCTGAACTTTTTCTTCCACCAACATCTCCTTCAGGTTTATTACTATGGTTGGACTCTTGCCAACATTTGCCCTCACCCCGACCTTGTCTTTGATGAAATACTTGTTTATTCCTTACTCAGTTCTCCACTCAGCTAACGCAATCCCCTTCTTTAAATTCCCTCTTGAATGGTCTCCTTGAGTTGTCTGGATTTAATTCAGTGTTGCCAGGAGCATAAGATGCATACTCCTGTTGTGATAAGCTTATTTGGTACGGGATAAAGAGTGGCAAATTGAGGATATAGGATTACAATACCTTTTCTTTTTTTTTTCTTTTTCCCCTCTAATATGCTCTCTTGTTTCTGCTGTCAGAGCCCTGTTTGGACAGGTTGTTACTGAATGTGCCTGGGGTGGCAGGGACCCAGCCAGGCGCAGGAGCTGGAGCTTGGCTGCTGCAGCAGGAGGAAGGCAGGTGGGCAGGCTGGCTGAGCAACAACAGCCTGTGAAAGAAAGGGCAGGGAGTGCTGGTGGCTGCTGGGACAGAGGGGCTGTCAGCTTGCACAGACAATTCAGAGACCTTCAAGCTCAGTACTAGATGATGTTTGGAGGGGAGAAGGGATCTGCAAGAGGAGCCTGTCCTGGGGAATTTCTGGCTGAGGAGTCGTAGTAAGAGAGAGGAATGGATGAAGTGGGAGGATCTGGAGTAGTTGGGTATTTACACTGAAAGCTTTCTGGGACAGATAAGAGACAGTATGTTACTCACAGCAGTGTGCTTTTGAGGATGTTAAGTCTTGCCTTTAAGTTAAAAGAATTGCAATCACTTTTAAGTTTAATTAGCTTACATGAATAAGTCCAGCTCTGGGGTGAAAGAGAAAAAGGGAGAGAGTTATTGAGGTGGAGGAGAAGAACTAAGCAGGAATGAGTTCGGAAAAATGAGAGGAAAGTCGGAAGACGTGCAGAATGTGTAAAGGGTGACTCTGGGGCAGTGTCTGTGGAATTGGGTAACTGTGAGACCTAGGAAGGAAGGGCCAGTGAAATGAAAACTTTTTTTTTCAGACGGAAACTAGAAGAAAGCCAAAGGCATGAGGGCTTCTACCCTAGAAAAGACTGCTTCTCTGCAGCAGTAATCATTTTTAATTGGAGAAGTATCTTATCTGCGTTCCACCCACAATTAGTTTGGAGGTCCCTGTAAAACGTTTTCTTTGTTCTTCTTATCTTAGCTACAATGAGAGACTGCCAGGTCTTGCAACAGGAAAAAGTTGACTTGGTGCTTTTTCAAGCCCCATTTCTATGACAAGACTGTTTCAGGGACCAAGGCTAAATTAAAATATTCCTAGCAATGATAAAAGACAGAGAGTGCATCTCTCTTATTACTCCACTGTCCTATTGTCGCCAGTGTGCTCTTCACAGCCCACTCTTTGATTGCTCTATCAGGACCTCATTTCTGATTTAATCCAGGCAAAACTTTTCCAGAAGGAGACTAGACAAGATCAATGTCTGAACACATTGCCTTTGTTTTAGGGTTCAACAAAAATCTTAATTCAAACAGTTGCATTTTATAGAATTAGATCACAGTTCCTAAGCATCTGTCATCTCGAGCTATGTTTAGATCTACTGTCCTCAATGTTTTAGTACCAGAGAGGTGTTTGCTCAGATACTTTTGGTATTTCAGTTTACGGATAAAATGATGAGCTACTGTTTTGGACAATCTAATGCTTCTTCAGAATGACCTCAGTGCCTGCAGCGAGACAGGAAGACTACTGTTGTAAAATCATGTCTCAGAGATGCCCCATATTACAAATAATTGGGGGATATCTTATTAGTGTTCTTTTTTTCCATAATAAATTTTAAGTTCCAGTTATATTTATAGTGTACAATTATCTAAATAATTAAAGCCACCAATGAAGCTATTATTAATTACTGCTCTTATCTTTTGGCAGAAATTACAAGATCCTTGCTATGTTTCTTCTGTTGCTTAATGGTGGACATAGTTTCCATGAGCTGTCAGTAAGTGTCTTCTTAGAAAAACAAAAAGTCATAAATGAAGTTTTCCTCCTATAACATCAAATTAATTGAAGAAGCCTTTAAAATTTATACATGAATTTTACTGCTTTGATTCTTTGTGTTTCTAATCCAAGCTATACCTCAGAACATCTGGGCTCTAATTCATTTTAATCCACGAAAGTAAAAATAATATGACCTCCTCCTACCGAATAGAGAGATGCTCTTAAAAATAGTAACAACCCTAGAGCAGGCAACCAGCATCGTCCGTGCATAAACCATTCTAGGATTGGAACATCTTATTCCCCAGTTTCAAATTCTGTCCTGGACTTGCTTTGTGATCCTCATTGCATTACATGTCATTTATATGCCTGTTTCTTCATTGTAAAAATGCATCTGCTGTTAACTACTACAGAGTCTAAAGCCATGAACTTCACACACTACATGTAATTATTCTTACTTGAATAAAAATTTTAACTGTGAAGGCGTTACACTGAGTGAATGCCTATCTGAAAATGTGTGTACATGGTGCTAGGTACACGCATCCAGGGGGATTCTGGCTAGCAAGATTTTTAAGTTTAAAAACATGTAAAAAGAAAGCAGAAAATGCATTTTAAAAGCACTGAAGTATGCTAAGTGGGCATATAAATGCATGACATTTCTCCAACTTGACACTTCCACTCTCCAACTCAACTTCTACTGAATTGTAGGAACATTCAGTAAAACCAATACATTTTCCTGTAGCAGCTCCTTGAAAAGTCAAAGTTTTGTGCCACAGAGTTCCCAGAAACACTTTAGGTTAGCAAAATCAAGTCTTTCAACTCAGTGTCTTCCTCAGCCCAAGCTTGTCTGGTACCTTGAATGTCAGTGGATATATTCAAAGCTCAGCTGGACAAGGCACAAAGCAACATGATGTTGCTTTGAAGTTTGTCCTGCTCTGAAAAAGGGGGTGGACTCTTCGCTCTCCAGAGGTGCCCTCCATACCAAATTGTTCTATGATTTTATAACTGCTAGCTGCATTAAATCTATAATTGCCCATTCCACTCCCAGATTTTACTCAGTGCCCATGGATGTATTCCTGATTGATTAGCACTTAGAGAGAGAGAGCAAGCAGTCTGGCTCATGACATGTACTTCTCAGTATGAATTTTAGCCTGTCCAGTCTGTGAATTAAGCTAAAACTGGTATGGGACACTCGAAGTCTGTACAAAAAAGCAGTGTCTATTCAGGATGGTAACTGATTGCTGTCCCCAAATCAAGGCATAGGTCACAGCTGAGCTGGAAAATGGATAAAGTGATGTGAGATTCACTTAGTTCAGCCCTAGTTCCTTCCAGGAAAGACTTGCTTAGTCTCCCTCAGGCATTGCCAGGGCTAGAAATATGGTAAATCAACCAAGTTGTCTGTAGCACTAACATCTTTTCCCACGACCGTGTCAATTTGTGGTATTAATCAGCAACATGCCCAAACTCTGAATTCCACTGTTCTCTCTTAAACATAATACACATGACTTTACAGTGTGAAGTATACAACTAGGAGTTAATGAGATGGCCTAAAAGGATGTTTGCAGTATCCAGTTATTGGAATCAGCACAAGTGCAATCCTGTTTGACGCATTTACTCTCTTGTGCTGATGGCCTTGTACATGTTTCCAGCTCTGAGTATTTGACATAGGATATCATCCTATTTTTTTCTGTTTCCTCAGTGGATCTACAAAATCTGCTGAGTGGATCATAGAATCATAGAATGGTTTGGGTTGGAAGGGACCTAAAGTATCATCTAGTTCCAACCACTCTGCTATGGGCAGGGACACCTCCCGCTAGACCAGGTTGCTCAAAGACCCATCCAATCTGGCCTTGAACACTGGTAGGGGTGGGGAATCCACAACTCCTCTGGGCAACCTGTTCCAGCGCCTCACTACCTTCAGAATAAAGAATTTCTTCCATATATCTACCTTAAATTTCCCTTCTTTCAGTCTGAATCTTTTACTCCTTGTCAGGACTACAGTTTCTGAAAAATTCCCTCTTAGTCTTCCCTGTGGGCCCCCTTCAGATACTGGAAGGTTGCTATGAGGTGTCCACAAAACATTCTCTTCTCCAGGCTGAACAGCCCCAACTTCCTCAGCCTATCTCCACAGAGGAGGTGCTCCAGTCCCCTTAGAAACTTTGCGGCCTCCTCTGGACTTGCTCCAACAGTTCCATGTTCTTTTTATGTTGGGGGCACCAGAGCTGGATTCAGTAATCCAGGCAGGGTCTCATGAGAACAGAGTAGAGGGGCAGAATCCCCTCTGTAAACTGACTCAGTGCAGGAGATAGGAAGGAAAATGAGAGTTCAAGGTCCTCATTTCCTCTTTTCCTGACTGAGGTTGTACCTTCACATGCAAGACTTGCAAAATAAAACTTCTCAAGGTGCCATTCTGTTGGTGATTGAAAGAGCAACCATAGGGCATTCTAAAGACTTATTTGAGGTAGTCCCCTGTATTACTGGACTTTTCCAGACTAGTTGTCGAAACATCTTTGAAAAGGGTAGGCTTATTTATTCCTTCCATTGGAGGAACAATTGCAGGATTTAGACCAACCCATAAGGTTGCAATATCTATTTTCAAAGGGCATCTTAGGTGGGGTCGTACAATGAGAATCACTCTTTTAAGCACCAGCTAAGATCCACCTAGGAAGATGTCTCTACCTGTTTTAAGAGGATCAATTTCCAAAGAAGTGATAATGAGAAAGTACTTCAAGAAAATGTCTTCTTGGAAAGGTCTTCTGTATAATTCTACAAATTTCTCCAAATTACCCCAAATTATATACAAATGGAAGGCTGTTCAAACTGACCTTTGCAAAAAGTAAAAAAAAAAAAACCACACAACAAAACCCCTCCCAAAAACTCAAAACCAAAACCAAACTAACAAAAAATCCCCATAAAAAAAACCCATGCCTATAAACTTTCCACAAAAACTGTGCTGGAAAAAACCCCTCTGTCATCAAATTTACTCTACCACTTCCCCTAACACTGAAATCTTAATGTTACGTCTTTCCCATCTTTACTATGTATACATTTTTGTGCACACTGTATTAAAGACATGGGGCCGTGATACTGTCAGTTTTTCTGATCTGATGATATTAAGTTCAAGTCTTTCAAGTCCTGCACCCTGCAGATCTCAAATTAGTCTCAGATGGCTTGATGTCTCTAATACTGCTCTTGTATGTTTGCAAAGGCTCAGTGAATTGGTTACTACTTATACTTGTTTGAAAAAGTGTTTAAAAAATCTGTGATCTGGCAGTTTCTGATTTATTTGCAGCCAGTGTTCAGGAAGTTTTTCAGCAGGAAGACTGGTTTACTTTTTGACATTATAAAGCGGGATTTTGCATTTTGCATTTTTTTGGTTTTGTTTCTACACCTCTGCTTTTCGTTCCTTTAGGCCCTGGGGGTTGGTAGTCTAGTTGTTTACTTAGCTCTGGTCATTCTGAATGCCTATTCTTCCATTCTTCCTCTTATCTCTCAAGTGGTATCCTCTCCATCTGTTCAGTAAGCACTAACAATTTTCAGCCTTATCTTTTAAGACCATTTTCAGAAGCAGTTTTGCAATTGTTTTCTAAAAAGGACTTGGCACTTAGAAAGTCCAGGTGCAAAACCATTTAACTGAGATTTCAGAGGAGAGCATAGAGAAATGAACAAAAGTATACTGAGATTTAACTGAGATTTCAGAGGAGAGCATAGAGAAATGAACAAAAGTATACTGTTGCTATTTTCTTTTTCTTGTGTAGAGATCTTCTTGGCATTTTACCTGAACTTTAATCTCCTCCACCCACAAAAAGGCAACATATATTTATGTGTGCTTCAAGTAAAGCTCCCATCTGAATTTACTCCACCAGTATCGAGGTAAACAGAACACTATTAAAGGAGGCGTAAATGACCTTCAATATGAGTATCCTTACAAGCAGAAGAGGTAATTTACAGTAAATATACAACAAAGATGAATGAATATAGTTCTTTCCCATTTTCAAATGGAATTCTGAAACTGGATTAACTCCCATGGGATGGTCTATTTATTTGGTTTCCTGAATATACTTTCTAGCAGGCTTAGCTCACCAACATGATGTAGGTTTGTTCCTTAAAGCTATTAATATACTGTAATTAACATACAGCATAATCAATCATCTGGCTTATTGCTGGGTGTCTTACATACTTTGACTTGTCTGAAGGAAGGAGACTGTAACAGTAAAGGACACTGTTATCCAGATCACCATCTTTCCAGTGATAGGTGCCATAAATTATAGAAAATGGGAGAAACAAGAGCTACTCAAAATTCCTCTAAATCTTATGAGAATTATGGCATTTCCAAGTAAGTCTATATACTGAATTGACAGGAAGAAAATCTAAAATTGCCTTGTGAAGGAGTTATATGTCAGTTTAGATAAATGTCTAAAACAGTGGCTCACCAAAATCCCATAAAGTGGTAATGGGAAAACAGGGAAGTTTTTCTTATGGATTAAAATGGTTAGATAAAGGAAATTCAGAATAGAAATATTTGTTTGATTTTAAGTGGAATGAGATCACTACTGAAGTTCCACAGAGATCTCTGGTTAGGCCTGTGTTGTTCAAGAAAGCAATAAATGATTAGAGAAAGGAGGTGGATGCTCACGGGAAAAAAAAATCTGCTCTGTTGCAAAGTGGTGGTCTCTAAGTTGACTAATACTAAAGAATTAGATCCTAGGCCTAAATAGGAAACATCATAAGAACATCAGCTCAAGACCTGGTCCTGGTCAAAAAGTCAAATCAAACATTTCAAGCTGCTTGGGAAAGTGAGGGCAGCAGAAGAACTGCTATACTGCTGTTTGACTTCATCCGGGGCTCTGAATGGGACAGCAAGAGAAGGCAGCAGCTGACCACAAGGACTCCTACACCCTCCCGGCCACATGACATTCTTCAGAAATGTAATTTGTCTTCAGCCACTGACATTTGTAAACAACTCATGACATTCAGGAGAACAATCACAAAAGTTAAAATCTTGGCTTTCCTCATTCACCCAAATGAGTGAAGATCCATACTGATTGGGGAAAAGTCATACTGAGAAGTAAACAAGCAAACAAGGGCAGAGAGGCCCCGCAAAGAGACCTTGACAAATCAGAGAGATAGGCAATCAACAACTGTATGAAGTTTAACAAGGGCAAATGCCAGATTCCGGACCTGGGATAAGGCATAGAGTGGAGTTTAGGGCAATAACTCGGGTAGGAGAAAACCTGAATACAGAAGGAGAAACTGGTGGTTCAGCTAAAGTGTGCAGTGGAGACTTCACAGAGAAGGTTAAGGTAGTGTGCACCTCAGTAATATAGTCTGCTTTTGGGCCTGGACTGGTATCTAAATTTTGCTGTTTTGCACCATGGAAATACCAGTCACAGATGTTTTCAGAGTGTGTCCTGTTGCTACTTTTGTAGTGAATTTGAACTCCAGTCTAAAGATAGAGTCCTCTGTGTTGATTGTAATCCAGTCAGATCTGTCATGGTCCTGTCCTTGAACTCTTTCAACTGATCTCCAGTTCTATCACCAGCTCAGTGTTTCCACCGTGAGCACTGAAGCTTATCTGACTCCATGTTGCACTGGTTTTGGGAAGAAAAGGGAAAAGCACTGAAGTGAGTAGAAAAACAGAATGGTGTTCTGTCCAGAATGGTTTTTAAATTTTTTTTATTTAATCTCTTTTAACATTCTGAAACCATGGTGTTTTGCCAGGCAAGCAACTTGCCAGCATAATGGAAGAAAAGTGAAAAAATAGGTAATGGATAAAATCATTATGGGGTAGGAGTACAGCTCTTCTTTAGACAGGTTTCTATTGCCAGAGAGCAGCAACCTTTACCTCTTACAGCTCAGGATGTGCTGATGATAACACAATAGTTTGGATCAGGATTCCCTTTGCCTTGCCCCCATTTACTTTACTGTGCTTTGATTTGCATTACAGAGAAGTCTTCATGCCCAAACCATATTCAGTTTAGATGAAATTGATGTTGCACTCTCAATGCACCACAACTATGGAAAGATAGTCAGCTGACATAAGTGGACGAGACCTAGCCTAAAATCCTCCCACTAAACAAAACGAGAAACTCCTTCCCATCCACATGCCATGGGCACCAGTTCCTCAGCACCAACTCTCTGGCTTTGCAGGTCTGCTCCTCTTGTGCTGTGTCATGGACTAACAATGAAGACACAGCTTCACCATTTGGAGAACTTAGAGAGGACTGGGAGATTTTTATTTCTGGTTTCATTCATCAGCCTTCTGGAGGGGATCAGTGCTCTGAGGAAGAACTATCCCATATAAAGAGCAAGTTACTTCTTTCATTATCCCAGGAAGCTGTTACTATGTGGCCCACACAAATATTCAGCAAAGATATGAGCCAGGCCATTTAAAACAGTAAGGTTTAAACAATAATACAGATTGTGAGATTAAGACCTTATTTTTTGATTGGATTTTGACTCTCCTTGATGTACGTTGAGCTAAAAAAAATAATCTCAAGATCTGGCAGTGCTATTTTAAAAGAAAGTGAAGTTTCTAGAAAAATAAACAAAAATGCTCACAGATATAACTTTGAAAAAAAGTACATAATAGTGAGAAGTTATGGTAGTTATAGTGATTAATCATTTTCTCCCATTCCACTGCCAGCACTGAAATAGCACTGAAGTCGGTGGTTGCTCTCTTTGAAAAATGGACCTTAGTTATTCAAAATACTTTTTTCTGAGTTTGTCTCATCTCAGCAGTCTGGACACTGCTGCAACACACATACACACACACACACACACACACGCACATATATATATGTATGATAAGAAAACAGGACTAACTCTCATTATCTGTCTTCCAGCAGCAAGTATGTGCTAACTTTTCCATTTTTTTTCCTTGCTCTCCAGCCTAGTAATGTAAGATTGCAGTCACATACACAGCACCTCAGTCTAATGAGTTTACTGGGTACTAACCAGGAGAACAGTAATTCAAAGCAGATGTTAACTGACACTGATTATATTGTTCTAACAGTGTGAAGTGAAAAGGCACCTGATTATTTTAGATGTATTATCGGTATCCTCAGATGTGCTCTTAGATGTTTAAAGTCTGTAGTATTCTAAAAGCTTGCCTTAAGTCAAACAGAAACTGTAAAAAAAGCATAAAAAACCATGTTACTTTTTTATGTTGTAAGGGAGGACCATTTAACAGATATAATCTTTGTATCTGCTGTCCTTCCTCTCTCCTGGGAAAAGAAACAAATTTTTATTCCTACCCCATGGTTTGTTTCAGTTGCCTGTATTGTCAGCAAGTATTTGCTTTGCCTGCAAACACACTGTACTTTGGTCTCAGTCAGATTTTAGGTTATTTTTCCAACCTAAACACTTAGGGCATGACTCTTTGTTGCACTCTGTGTTTTGTTTATTGACTCATTTGCACTTGAAATATGTTCTTGGAGAGACTTCTATTTTGGTATATTAGTTCAAAACTGTTCCAGTCACATCATTTTAACTTGTGCAGTAATTACTATATATGTGTTCAAAGACAGGTATTGAGGATTTTCTTTTTTTTTTTGTTGATGTAAGTTCACTGAGTAAACTAGTAGAAGTCACAGAGCTTTCTGGGATTTCTTTTTTTTTCTGTTTAAACATTTCTTAGAGTGTATATATAAATGATTTTGATCTCCTCCTCTGGATGATCCCACATAAGTGTGAATTGTTATAAAAGGTTGATAGAGTATACCTCTGTTAAGACATGTAGAACTGATTAGCAAAAGAGTTTGAACGGTTCAGCAAAAGATTTGACATTTCTGTTGCTTCCCTACCAAAATTCTTAATCCCACCTAATTTTCAGAGAAGAGCTGCCTGATTTTCCCAGCAGTACAATGTTAGAGAAGACAGCTGCCCAGAGGTAACGTCTGTAAGTCTGTCTGCAGAGAAGTATCTTTAAAAACAAGACTATTTAGTGTTGAGAAATATTTCTAAGAGGCTGTTTGTTTTTCTGAAGTTTTCCTTTTCAGCATGAATCACTGGAGACCAGTCAGATAACTGAGAAGAGAGAGTCTTTTCATCTCTAGACAACTCTTCAAAGAGGTGGATGGGAATTGGGCCACATGATGGGTTCCCTTGAAGGAAGATGTACAATTAAATCTGTGTATTGGTTTACCAGTGGTTTTTGACATTTGCCAGTCTGTGAAGTTGTAAACATTTTCTGTGGAAAATGTGGTCTCTTTAGAAATTTCACTAACATGGGTAGTTCCATGCATATATGAAGGTGTTTTTCATCATCAACATTCGCCTCTGCATTAGAGATAGTATGTGAGCCACTTTATCCATCTACAGGCCATTCTCCAAAGGAGTTTCATGAACACTTCCTCTGTATCATAATTCTGTGTGGCTTAAAAACATAAAAGTGAAAAAATTAAAAAATGTCTTTCTTATTTAGCCCTAGATGTCAGTTTCCTGTAGCACTAAGCAAGTATGAGTTATAAGCAAGGCAGAACTTTTTTTCTCTGTTACTTAAGACGTGTGAAGGAAAAGAACCTGTAGGGCCTCAACCAAAATATACTGAAACACCTCTGATATGTTTTGTCAAGAAAAAAGTTTTTTGGTACTCGTGCTGAATAAAAATTGAATAAAAAGAAAATACTTCTCTTCACCTAGATTTATTTTTATTGAATAAATGGTCTGTCCTCTGGCTACAGATTCTACTGCTATAATAACTGTACCCTCTGTTCTCATCATGACAGTTAGACTTCATGAAAACCTTTCAGACCCTGATGAGGTCTCCTCACCAGAAGAAGAGAACTTTAGTATTTATTCAGGAACGCTGAGGAATTTTGCTTCTTGAATGACTCCATTAGGCAGCTTTCCTGGTTAACCAGCACTTGAGGTGCCTTAATTCATAGTGGCTTCCCAGAAAAGAAGGGATTTCGGAGGTACTTGTTCCACCACAGAATGATGCAGACTTTTCTGTCACATTTCACATCTTCTGTGCCTGCAAGGGCTGGTATAACACAGAGCTGAATTGATTTTGTGTTTGGCAAAATGCGTTGGAAGTCATCTGCATGAAAGTTGTTCTCCAGAAGCAGCCTCAGCTACTGTACATAATTTTCTCTGCTTACTCTCATTAGAATAACTTATCTAGCTGGAAGTATAGAGAGAATGAATTTAGGTCATTCAGAATGCCGGGCTGGCATGTGGCCAGGATGTGAGAGTTAACAACACGGAACTTGAAAAATATGTTAGTGATGTTGCTTTATTTCCTTTCATTGTTATAAAAAAATTGCTGTTTCAGTAGTGGCTGCTGCAGGTGACTGCACATCTGACATTTCCCTTATGATGCAATGTAGCTTTGTCTGTATTTCTACATTGCTAGGGAGGAGATGGGTCACTCTGGGTTTTTTATCACTGATTGAAGATGTTTAAAATGTGGATGGGCTACAGTTAAAGGTAAGAAAGGAAAGATTACTGAAATAAGAGCTCCAGCTGTGACGAAGAAAAGAACCGTCAAATGAAGTATAGCTGCTTCATGTATGGATGGGTTTGCTCTGGGGTGACAGGGCTTAGCCATTTATCTGCACACAGCTAAGTGTAAATGAATTTAGAGGTGAAGTCAGTCAGCACCACTATATGCTAGCATGCTCCCTTTGAAAAAGGAAACAATAAAAACTTGGGTATTAGGATGTTTTTAGAGGTTAAGATTTGGAAGACCTAAACTCTGTCTTGCACCAGAAGATCCCTGTGCGATTGTAGGCAAAGCACACTAAAACTTGAAGACGTGGATTTTGGAAAGGAGCCAGACACCTAAAGGTGAATTTCTGTGCCATGGAGCTTTTGCAGTGCTCTAGCACACTTTGTAGACTTGAACACCAATTTCTGTGTTCCTTACTGTCTGCTCCTTGCAGAACTGTAAGTAGTCCCTCTCTTCCAAGGAAGTGTGGTGAGAGCAAGTGTCACAGGTCAGAGCTACCCCTGGCTCCTGTAGAAATACTGTGTTTGAGACAAGTGGGTAAAGACAATGATGCAAGCAGAAAATCTGTTTAGTGTTGCGGACATTCCTTAAAAACAAATATGTTTTGTACTTTCTGGTAGCTGATCCATATACAGGATGAAAGCCTAGTCCTGCTTCCAGAAAACAGGATGACATCTGTCTTGTTTGACTCAGCTGACAGTGCAAGTTGTACTTTCTAAACTGCAGATTCTGTGTGCAGTCAGAGAAGGGGGCAAGCTCCTCCAGGAGTCAACTCATACCATCTTAGAATGGGTGTTTAAACCAGAGGGGGCTGAGGATAAGCCCTTTTGAGGAGTCCATCTCTTTTTACAAGCTAAGGAGGAAGCTCTCTGGATATCTAGCTCAGCCAAGGCACCTGCCTGCTTGACGGCTACATAAAATTAAATGAATCACCCTGTGGACTCCCTCCAGATGACAGAAGACCCTTGAGGAAGTTCAAGTGTTTAACCTTTCCTCAGGATCGACAGGATATAATGATAATAAAAATCTGGTTCCATAGTAGCATTCCTTTTTACAAAACTTTCTTACTAGGTAGTATGTGATGAACCTTTCCTCCTTAGTTCTTGGAACTGTTTCTTTACATGCCATAAATAGAATGAACTCTGTTAAAATCCCAGTCACTAGTAAAGAGAGGCTGAGGTGGTTGAACTTTCTTCATGTCCATGGACAGTGACAAATCATACCACTCCTGCATCAGGTAAATAATTAAAGTTTGATTGAAATGTTACTTACCTGAAATGAGTCGTCTGTGGTTAAGAGAGGAAACATCAGCAAGAAGAAGGCAATGCATGGTTTAATTGGAAACTTGGCTCCTTTTGCCTAAGCCAAAGCAAAATCAAATGAAGCCACTGTCATGCAAACCACTCTCCAGTTCCAGAGCCATGCATACAGCCTTACATTGTCACTTCTGCTAATATCCAAAGCCAGAAAGGCATGTGTTGGTGCTGGACTCCTCAGGAACACAAGTCTTGATCATTTGTCTCAATTTTCACCTGTAGCAAATCTTCCACTCTGGGAAACCAAGACAGGTTTTTCCAAAGCAAAAATCTTAAACTCTATGCCACAGCTTGAATGGCCTGGAGGACACTTTTATACAGACTGTAATTTGAACAGTTGATGAAGGCTTATTGGCTGTCACTGGAATGAAGCATATCCAATGCTACAATTCCAACTGTGGGAGAAATACTGCATTTGAAGTGTCTGCTGTGGCAAAAAACTGGGACATATTTTATACACACTGCTACTCTTCCTTATATTTTGTAACTTTTTCAGATGTCTGGTAAAAATATATGTAAAATAAGCACCTCATATTTAATGTTAATCTAATTAATTACTTTAATATCACAATAAAATTAATCACTGACAAGGGCATCTGTAGGTCATTTAGAAAACTGAAAGTGATGCATGAAGTTCCTCACCTTTTCAGTCCTGGTCTTCCATATTCTCTGTTATTACTTAAATCAGTGAATATATGTTTCTACTGTGGGGACATCTTGATCCCCTTAAATGCAAGATGTGTGAAGCTTTTATCTATATTCCTTAAAGGGCAAAAAAAAAAAAAGGGAGGAGGAAAGTGATGCAGATGGATGAATATAAACATATATGACAGTAGCTTGGAGCTGCATGCAGTAGCCTAAGTAAACAGAGTGACAGGATGGCTTTTCAAAACAAGCTTGTCATGTTTATGCTTGTTATCAGCTTTCCTGACAACGATTTTCCCATCAGCTAACTACAGACTTAATTAGGGCATTAACACAGTCCTGCCCCCACACCTCCTGCCTTTCCCCAGCGAAGCACTGGGTCATTACTGGGAGGAGAGAACACGAGCAAGGAAATGGGAAAGAAAGAAAGGAAGGAAGAGCAAGAGAGAGAGAGAGAGAGAGGGACGAGAGAAATAAGGAAAAAAATTGAAATAAATAGGGAGTGGTGGAACAAAAACAAAACATAATTTCAGTTACATTGCACAGGGTGAAAGGAGAACCAGCACTGCTTTTCCATGCTTTTTACCAGGTTTTACAAGACAGTTCATAGGAACATGCAGGCCAGGCTACTCCACTGAGAGAAATGAGACTAATTTCTGTGATTTGCGTTTGTAAATGCTTGCAAATGCAAAAAATGTGAACTCCTCCATCGTTTGTTAAAATACATCCCTCACTCTCATGCAGAGCAGCTACTCTGTGTAATAAAGATTTTTCCTATGCAGAAGACACTACATCACAAGTTGTAAGATGCTTTTGGCAAGCTATGCTTTTGGGGAATAGAGATGCTAATTTCTCACATGCAGCTTGTACATTGGCTTCACAGCAATTAAAAAAATGTGGTGCATTCTGCAGTATCCAGTCCCTGTGGATAAATCCCATGCCTCATACCCAGAGTAGAGCTCTATGGCAGACACCAATAGTGACTAGAGAGACCTTGAGCCTTTCCATCACAATGTCATTTTTCATAAAGACAGACTATCAAATAATACTACATTTAAACATCTGAAATTTTGCAACTAGCAAAAACCCTAAATTTCCTGTTTTTCTTTATTATTTCAACAATTTCCTGTCATTTATCATCTCCACTATATGTGCTAGGTCATGTCTTGGAAGCAGGAAATTTTGCCTTGCTAGTCTTTCCCTCATTCACTGACGTAAGATGTTTCCGATTAAGCCAAATTAATCGTAGCTTATTGCTTTTGACCTGTCAGAATTACCTGGCCAGTGGTTGCACTCATCAATTCAGACCTCTTCTTCAGTTGTGCTACTGAAGTGCACAGCTGAAGGTCAGTGATATGGCAACCCATTGAATGCAGTGTCAGGAGGAGCTCAGAGATGATGGTACCCAAATCCAAGGCTGAACTGCAACAGACATGTCTCTGCAATGCTCATAAGCAAATGTTATATCCACTGGGTGGCTTCCAGGCAAATGAATATGATGGTTTCCATTTGAGTAACCAGAACGTGTTAAGCTGTAGCTATTAGAAACCCAGGACTTTTGAAATCCAAATGTCCAGATGATTTTTTTTTCTAGAGGAGCTCTTGGAATAGTTGTTCATATTTGGTGTGATTTTGCAAAAGGTTCTGAGGAACAAGTGTGAGGACCTTTCTTATACTTCGTAAATTTTGAATGGTTGAAAAGCTGACAGTAGAAGGCTTTTCCAGTCTTTAAAACTAATTAAATATAGTTAGACTTGATAAAGGCTCCTCTTTTTAACAGCACTGACATAACTCACAACGTGTAAGGGATGAATCAAGGCTAGTTGTTTTTTTAAGTACATGCTCTAGTTAAAAAAAGATTAGTTCAGAGAAGTCATTTGGCTTGTGCTGCTTAGGAGGTCAGGCCACATCATTTTTGGCTTTATTTATCTATGAATCTAGGAAATCTATTATATTCTTTAATCTCGTTCTCGTTCTCTTTGCCAGAAGACCCACAGAGAAGAATAAAAACATAAAGCTACTGTTAAACTTAGGGAATTGAAATTTTAATGGGCTTTGATCTAAGCATCTTACCTCTTAGGGTAAATTATATCCTCACCATGACAAAAGAGGTGATAGCATCCTGCTCTGTTTGCTGTTATTGGTTGCATATACTTAAGACAAAAATGTGAGCTAATTCAAACACATTCTTCCCACAGTGTACCTTAGAATGACTCTGGGTACCAGATATTTTTTGACTGTTGTCATTGGCTTTCACAGTAGTCTCCCAGCTGAGAAGGCCCCAGTGAAATTATATGTTCTTTTAAGATGGGTCACTTAGCTAAAAGAAGGCTGAAAATACCACATGGAGTTTCAGCTGCATAATTTCCAGTGATTATTGTGGGACCCTGTGTTCCTGGGCCTTGGGCAATGCTTTGAAAATGAAGGGGCTATTGCCCAATCTTTATATCTCTGAAAGGAGATAAAATTAGACCAGTTTTTAAAGTAAGCCCTGCAGGTTTGTGGAGCAGCTGCCTTCAAAGGAAATTTCCTTGTCTCGATAAACAAGAAAACAGAAGCACCTGGGCCTGAACACATCAGTCTTATTTTTGGGAATACTACCTTTTAAAAATCAGATGGCTGAAAAGAAGAAAGTGTTATCATCAATGAGAAATACTATGTATCTGTATGTGCTTTGTCCTGTAGAGATATTAAGTAGTTCTGCTTATATAATTCCATTAGGCCAGAGTAAAAGCATCAAGACTTTATGAGTAGCTGAATTGCCTTGGACAAAGCATCTTAGTTTACAGCTCTACTTTGGCTCTGTGGATGTTCCAAAGACACTAAATTCTCTGAAAATGACTTTATTTTTTTAAAATACTCTGAGAAATTCTCAATAATTCAAATACACTGTGCTGTAATCATAAATGGTATACGATCCACTTGAAAATTTAGCATAGGTTGATTTTGTTCAAACATAGTGTAGGTAGTGTTTACCATTCAAAAGAGACTATTACAGTGGAAATGTGTCTTTTTCAGGAGTAATTAAACTACAGAAAATGCAGACTGATCTAACACAGTATGGTGTATCAGCTGAGTCAAGATGAAAGTGCATTTTTTTGCTTGTTGATCCACTTTTCTGTCACTCCAAAATTGCTTTTAGTATGCATTGTGTTTCTGAATGCAGGGTCTTGGTTTTATCTACTGCCAATCAACCCGAGGAGGCCAGGTTTATATTTGGATAGGAATTCAAATAAGGAAATGAAACAGTTCCTTCCAAAAATTTGTTCCCTGGGAGTGGTTTAACAAATGTCAATTACGGTATGAAAGATCAGGTCCTTTTATGGATAGATCTTCTCTGTGCAGAACAATGGTCAATTTGTAATTATTTTAACAGTGTCAGTCAGTACCTCTAAGTGCTCTTTCCTGGTCATGGTGAGGATGCTTTTCAAGTCTGAAGCCACAGGCAAATTAAGCAAATTGCTCATTTGCTCATTAGTTGCAGTATACGAACTTGAATATTTCTTTGCTCTAGACGTAACGAGCTTTCTGATTAATGAATAATTCCTCTTTCTGGTTTTATTTAAGGTGTACTTACTGCCAGGAGCCCAGTGGGAATAGAGGGAATTAGGATAGAAGACTGTAGTGAGATTTCAATACATACGTAAAAAGAAGTGTCCCTGAGCATCTCTAAAGTCTAAGTCAGAAGAAATGAGCCAAACCTTTTGTCATGAAGGCTGATACTTAAAATCTGCAACATCCACATGACATTTGCTTTCTCTTCTTTCAGCTGTGATTTGGGAGCTAAAGTGATACAGCTAGGCGATTTTAACACTAAATTCCTCCAAACTACCAAATTAAGTGTCTAACAGCTGAAATGATGTGGAAAAATTGGCTATATCAATATGCAATCAGTCTTGAAAAACATCACAGACTTTTACTCTTCCTGATCTGGTCACCTGGAAAATACTAAATTGAGCAGCAAGAAATTGTTTTTAGAAGGCATAAGTATTTCAGCACTTCCAACAGGAGACTGAAGCCTGTTGTTCAATGTGATCCTCACGGCTTTATCAGTGTAACAGAATGATGCTGATTTATATCATCTGAAAGATGTCTGGAGGGACTGAAATATGTCATCTCGCCAACACTATCACTCAAAAAAAGAAGAGAGATAACATCTCAGTACGATTTCTGCGAAGGCTTGTTTTTTGCTCTCTTTATAGAAAGAACAAGCGTGAGGAGTCAAAGCAAGCCAATAGCTACAGAGAATTAATGCTAAAAGCTAACCCCAGCTGACAATTATCTTTATCCTCCATATCACACTTCTTCGTTGGCAGTGGGTTTTTGTGTATCACTGTTTTTAACCTTGAATATTGCAAACTGGCCTGGGAATCAGGATTGGTAGTCTGCTGATTCACTGTAACTTTGCGTAAACCACTGGGCTAAAATTTCAAAAGTGTCATGTGTGTCTGGTCCTGCCTTAGCCATTGCAGACCCCTCTGGCTTTATGCTGAAGGCAGCTGGTCTCAGGGGTGGAGAGGGAATCTTAACAGCATCTGGTAATAAAGATTTCATGGGTGCTGCTCCTCTCAGTTGAAAGTGAAGCCTCTCTTCCTTTCTTTGTGTGGGTCAGGGGAATGAAGGGAGAGACAAAACCTGCTCTCTGCCCTTCTCCCTCCACTGGCACTTACAGCCTTCTTGAAAGTCTTGGGTCTTGAAATAATATCCTCAGAGACCGCCCTTAGGTGCCATGATCCAAACAGTCATACCCAGTGTGTCTCTAGCTCTCCAGACTGGAGCCAGTTGTCATGTCCCACACCTGACCGGCACAATGTTATTGTGATTTCATCTCAAAACATAGGGATATAAATGACAATGAATATAGAAATTATGACTACAATAAAATTGAAATAATAATAATAACAACAATAAAAGTAACCATAGTAATAACAATAGTAATAGTATTGTGTCGAAGTCACACGGTGAATGATTTTACTATATTTAAATGAGCAGAAAATGAATTATCTCTACTGTGTTAGTCAAACACAGTAACTGTGTGTACTTCACTTTTCTTCTGCTGTTCCACTCTGAACACCCACTTTCTCTGAGCTGTTGTCCAGCATCTGCTGCCTCCTTTCCACTTTTTCCAATGTTCCTGACCATCTCAGCCCAGTTGCTTCAGGTTGGTTGCTCAGCCCAGCAACAAATTGCCCAAGTCCCAGTAACCCGCCTGCACCTGAGCAGCACCTGTGCTAGCAGTTGGAGTTCACTGGGGCTCTGAGGAGGCTGCCTTCAGGGACCTAAGAGAAATGAACACCAATCTGATTATTTAGGCAACCTTATTTTTTGTGCAGAGGTAAGATATGGATGAGTTCTAAGAGGTAACTAGCTCTACAAGATCTTTAGGAATTCAGACTGTCTTAACTCTGAATGTATGAGAGCTTTACCAGTGAGTGATGTTCGATCTTGTGTACGAATGATAAGTGGGCAGTGCCAGGATTGTCCTAGTACCTCCCTATAGTTATCTCTGCAATATTTTGGCAGCAACTTCAAATTGCAGACAAATCACAGTGCAAAAGTCTCTATCTCCATAAAAGTTGATTTCTAAATTCCAAAGAACTTTTATTTTGGGAGGTCTTTTCCAAATTACCTTAAAGCTAATTTATCTCTCCTTGGAGGCTAAATGGCTGAATCAACCCTGCAGTGATCGGTATCCAGATGTGTTCAGTGCAGGGGTAAGTAAACAGAGTTTTATCAAGGGGTCTGTCTTGCAAATGATTTAATCAAATAAATACTACAATGAGCAATAACATTATATTCTACCAAAACCTCCTACTGCCTTTATTCAAGTAAGTTAGTTCCTTTGATCAATGCTGTGGATAAGTAAAAAGAAAATAAAATTGCAAAGGAAAGTCTTATATTTAGGAATGTGCAACTCCAAAAGAGTTATGGTCTTAAACTGGATCAGGCTAATCTCTAGTTTAGAAATGATTATGTTTGCAAATAGTAACATCATGTGCTGGTGATAAATCATCTAAATTTTAACCTCTCAACAGAAGGAATGTTGTTAACAGTTATTTAACTTAAGAGGAGAAACAATCTGCCCCCTCCACTCCCATTAGCTAAAATAAATTAGCCCCTAATTTTTCAAAGTACTAACTATGTGCCTTTACTTTCTCAGGGGGAACTCACTTTTTTAAGTGTCTGGGAAGAACAGTTTTGGCATTGTCTTTCTTTTGCTTCTAGCAATTTTGCATAACTGGTTATTTGGTACTTTGAAGGTAGTTTATAGCTGCAAGCCAACCTAACAGCTTGCTGCTGCCATGACCTTCTCCTCCCCACTCTGAGCCTTCCTTTCTTGCTCCATCCTCTCAGAGTCCTGTCCCCACTGCTTTGTCTCACCCTTTGCCCCCTTTCTTGAGTCAATTCAACCAGTTAACTCAGAGAATTATCAACTTTCTGGTTATTTTCTTCCAGGTCAAGGAGGTGAATTGAGTGACAGTGGCACCTGAAGGCCACTGTGGTCAGCAAAGAGTAGAGTGGAAGTACCACACAGGCAAGAACATACCTGGAACACAAATGTGGGAGGAGGTGGGCTCTACATTTTCTTTGGCAATGATCTGTTAGATCCATCTACCACATCTTGTAGGAGTGAACCATGGCTTGTTTGCTGCCAGTGAAATGTATGTGATTGTACAAAAAACATGGAAAAGGGCCAACAAGTTATCACAGCAATGTTTTACTCTCTTCCATTTGGATTCCCTCTACCTCCTTATACAAGAAGTGGAAAGTCAGACCAGCTCTTCTAGACTGTTAACTCCATTTGAGAATCTTAGGTGGTGCTTGAAGGGATAAGTAATTTCAGAAGAGGGCTAAAAGTGATAAATATATGAGCAATTATTATTGTCCATAGTCTGGGGTATTTTTAATAAAGTTTGGAGACACACACACATCAAAAGTACAACAAATAACTGTAATCCATCATCAGTGGAGGAGATAAACACCTCAGACAAATGTGTCAAAGATGTTCATCATATATGAATGTCTGTAACTGAATCCTCTAAAAGTTTTACACCAGGAGATCTGGCCAGAAAGTAGGATTCAACCTTCAGCTCTGTTCTGTTTGTTTTGACTAACAGGAACTAAAGCTCTACTTACCACTCTCCCTCATTTGCTAGGCTTTTTTGTTGCAATGTAAAACAAATTAATGAACAACTTGTAATTAAAAGAAAAATGGTCCTCTCGTCGTAATTTTGCATTTATTAATGAATGAGAATGATGTGAGATATATCAAAACCATGAGTGGTTTTGCTCATGTATTTTCTAAAAACTATTGTATCATGACTTATGAATATCTTTGCACAAAATATGACAAAGAATACTTGTTGTGCTCTCTAATAGAAGCAGCAAGGTTGTGTTATAGAAATTGTAGAATCCTTGATGAGGCATGGAATCTATATATCTGCAGTGCTAAAGTTTGATTTCACCCTTCGTCGCTGTGCAAATGTGTGTCCCTGTTTATCAAAGCATTTGCTTGTGTTCCACAAGTGAGATTTCCTCACAGTGTGTGGTCATTTGGTTGATACACTTGGACTATATTCAGCTGTTGGCTGACTGCTGAAGGAGAGAGCAAAGGAGCTTCCCTGCGAGCACCTTCTGATACGACACATTGTCCTGTCCCACGATGTAATTGTAACTATATGCCTGTGCCATGGTCTCTCCGTAGACAATCCTCTTTGTCCTTGATTATGTTGCATGTCTCTGCTTTCTCAGAACAGTAAAATGACTAGAAAGAATTACAAAGTGTAGGGCAAGACAAAGAAAGACTGAGTAAACATAACAGTTGTGGATGATGTCACATTAAAAAGAGCCAGTGTATGATATTCATTGAATATTTTTCCACGTGAAGGTTCTTATGTGTTATCCAAAACATTTGCTGTGTTCTTTTTTTGTACATCATCTTGTCTTCCTGTTTCCATGTTAAAGTTTTCTTCCTTGTCTTTGTTTAGTTTTGAGTTCTTTTAAGTACATCTTCAAGTATAGAGAGAGCTCAGTATCTTTCTTGAGCTCTTTAATATCATTATAGGAAAGTTTTCCTCTGAGTGTGGACCCCAATTTCCTGTTAAATGTCCATGGGTTTGTAAAGGCCTTTGGAAAATAGTTTGTATTGTATTTGAGGGGGGGAGGGGGGTTAGGGAAGTAAGATCTCTGATTTTGAGCTACTCTCTTTGGTGCCTCTCAGTCTGAGATGGATTGAAACCACCAAGAATGCCTTCACTGTCTCAACATCTGAGTACAGAAATAAGCTTGAAAAGGAAGACTGGATTTGGCTCTGAAGAATTCAAAATTATATTCTACGTACAGTTTATTGTTATAGTGCTTATTTTAAGAATGTTTTTGAACTCAATTCTGTTAACATAAGGTTTACAGACTCAAGTCCATGCATAAAGTGTAGTACAAGAAAAAAAATCAAGGTTCTTAATATGTATCTTGCTCTGTAATTTTCAGATATTTTTGCAATGTTCCTGGACCAGAGGACATGTGAGGGAATTAAATGATTATTCTCTCTGTTTTCCTTATTATGTTTTCTTTTCCCACTGTTAAGTCACTGAGGAAAAAAAAAAGATTATGGATTTTTATAGTGTCTTTTGGAAGAAATCAGAAAATGGTTTGTAAATATCATACATAACTGAATTGTGTATCAGCCACTGTTGATTCCTAAAATAGACTGCAGCAGCTTCATGAAAGGACTTAAAACCACTACTAACTAATCTAAATTTAGCAATCATAGCCGTAATTATTTTGAAGCTAAGCAAACATCTAATTAGGTATTTTATAATTACCTTATTTGGAAACTGGCCAGGACACCATGGCTGATATTACATCTCTTATGAAAAACTCCAAGACATCTGTTTTTGTCACAAGTGAAAAAGATTGTTTCTTCCTAAGATTAAAATTTCTTTTTTTTCTATGTTTTTAAAGCCTAGTCAAACTGCTGCTTAACCACAAACCTGCTGCTTTGAACGAACATTGAAGGACACTTCCTTTCTCCCAGGACACATGTCCTGAAATGTCGCTTAGTTCTATCATAGACCAATGTCCAGGCAGCCCTTGTGAAATCCCTCTGAATTTGGAGGAAGGCTGGAAAACAGTACATAATGGGGGAAAAATACAGGATGTGTTGTTATCTTTGAAACCATGACTCCAAAATCATCCTCCTCACTATTTTCTATTCTACCTAACATACATGTGTTCAAATTCAAGCTCAAGAGAGGTTGAAGAGGCATTTTTTTTCCCAGAAAATTAAAAGCCATTGTGTATGATGGAAACCTGTTTCCACTCTTCTCCAGGACAGGATTCTGCCTTTATTTGCTTCCTATTCTTAAATTTGGTTTGCCAGATCTTGAAATGCTAGTTGCGAAATGGAGCCCACTCTTGGCAGTAGAACTGGATTAGCCACAAGGAAGAGTGCATAAAACTCTTGGCTATATCACCAGCCCATTCAACTGGGAAGAGAGAAGATCTCCTTTCAACACCAAACATTGCCTTCTTTTTCTGAGGGAATATTTGCCAGCCACATCAGTCTGGCAAAAAGCCATATCCAGCACAGAAACTCACATCCTGGTAACAAGGAGACAGTTAATCCCAGCTTCTGTCTGGAGCCATAGTGTCATCGTTGCTTTTGGGCACTCGTCTTCACTTATGGGGGTGCTCTGGTTGGCACAGGGATCTCTGACGATGATGCTTTGGCTGAGTTGGCTGCTGAAACCTTTGTTTTCCTGGAAGAAGCCTCAAGCTCTGATGAAAACGGGAAGAAAGAAGGAAAAAGGAGACCCTGGACCTGGTTTTTATCCTTTTTGTAATGACCATACTAAGCTTGATGGAAGAGGATGAACTGACTTCCTGATTCACGAAGCAGAATTACCCATGGGTGATGCTCCTCTTGTCTTACCACAGACTGCGTGATGCACAGCATACACCATTTTAGTTGCTGCTATTTTAAAGCTATGCCAGGGTTTTACAGAGACCTACTTGCCTTGTCTACCAAGGTTGAAATATTAGGTGTATTCTTAGAAATGGATTAATGTGTGCTTTTAATAATCTGCTTTTTCTTTTTATTCAGTTGTTTTCATCACAAGTAGATCTTGCCAGTAGAATAGAGTTGACCTTATTCTGTGCAGATGAAATATTGAAATGTACACTGTAAAAAAGCACAGGGGGTTTCACTAGAAACGGCAGAACTACCATTTGTAGTGTATGACAGCACCAGAGATTTTGTCCAGTGGTACTTATTTTACCAGGGAAATAATACAGAGAAAGGTCAAGATGCTTCTTGGCACTTTCACAAAAATATCCTATGAATTTTTCTTTTTTGAATTTTCCACCTCTTGCATTCTGTGCATTCTTCTGGATAGTCAGGTCTGAAAGCTGATGGTCTTTGTCACCCTTACTATTTAGTATTCAGTCCTCTCACAAATGCTTTCATGCTCGGGCTATTAGATCAACTGAAGCTGGTTCTAAGAATTCTCTGTCCACCCTACAATGAACAGTTTGTTTCCATTCAAACTAGTAGAAATAAGTATCTGAGGACATGGGAAGATTTTTCACTGGACAAAGCTTTAATTAACTGTTGCATACATACGGACAGGCTTTGGGAGAAAAATACACTTAGCCAAGAGGAGATATATTTAAAAAGAAAAGTCACAGACTTTGGCTACATGATATTGCCCAACTAATACAGAAGTTAAAGAAAACTACGTTTGAGTGGAGTTTGCTAAGAATTTTAGGTATTTCTTCTACTATTGACAGGATTCTGTTCTCTTACTGATGGTAAACTGTCTGTCAGTTTTTCTGCTACTTATTGTTGGAAACACACTAGAAACTTCTCTGATGAAATAAACTAAAATGAAAAATACAGTTTTGAGAGTTTCTTTTCCTGTAAAAAAGAGTCTTTAACTACCTCCAAGCTAGTCAACAAACCAGTTAGGCACTGTCCAGTTTCAAAGTAAATTGGATTGACACATTTCAAATCACCATAGCTATTCACTCCCAGCTCCCCAAAACAGGGTGTTTGCATTCAAACTGCCTATTGGGAATGGTCCTGGCCTGTGCTACCTCGTACTTCTCTACAAAGAGTGACTTGAGAGTTTTGCAGTTGACTCTGATCAAAACTGTGCTCAGGCGTTGTACTAGTGATTTAAAAGCTTCTGTAGTAGCGGTTGACCTGTGTCCTGGCCATGCTTGGTTAGCTAGTAGAGATGTAGCCCAGGGTTTTTGTTTACTCAGTCATATATATTGTCAAATGTATCCTCAGACACAGAGCCAGAACTACCCTGACTTTCAGCAGAGCCTGAAAGCAAGCAGAAAAATTTTCTTTTTGTGGCCATTGTCTTGTAGAGTTTGTTTAATTGCAGATGCCCTGGCTGATAAGAAGCATGAGCATACATGTCATACACAATCTGCCTCAACAAACCTCTGTTTTCATGGTAAGTATAACTAAAGACCATCTGACTTTGTTATAAAATGTTCAAAACTTTTTCAAAGGATATGAAAATTTAGGTAATTTTTATGACTGCTCTAAACATCCGTTTTGAATACTTTTTAAGGAAATAAAAAGAGATTCACTTCTGCAAGAAAGTGTTACTATTTGCAATTATTTTCATTAAAAATAAACCAAAACAAAAATGAAGTAATGCTTCTGTGAAGGCATTCCCCTACTTCCATTTTGGACTATGATTGTTGTTTGGCTAGTGAGATACGCCTTTAGATTGTCCATGAAATAAATTTACACAAAAAAGCCCCGTGTGTGAAAAGAAGCATTTTTGTAATGGGAGCCTTGTGAAATTCAACTGTAAGTAGCAGTAGATCAAAATACTTTCCAGAAGGTCTGGTTGCCTCAGTGTGCTGAGGTGTAGACACCAGTGTGGGTCATAGGTATTTCCCCCAACTCATTCGCAACCTGTCGCCTTCTCCCAGGTAATAGGGAGAGGCAGTCTCCAGCTTCTGGGCCTGGACTGTACTTCACAAGGGGTGTGTCAGCTGCTGATGCTCCTCAGCTGCCCAACTCCACATGGACATGACCACCATAAAACTAGAATAATTCCTGCCTCTGCTTTGGATCTTGCCTTGTTTTACTAGGAACTTTAAAAATGCAGACACATCTCTTTATATTAACTTCTCTGGTCACAGGAGTGTTTAACTTAGGTATGTGAAATCTTTTTCTATTCAGGCTGACATACCAAAATCACTTGATTTTCATAAAGGTCTACTACAGCTAAGTGTTGAAAGGTCTTTCTTTCATTTAATCCCATTGATACCTAATACTAAAGTAAAATAGGTCAAATAACAGCAGAATTTGACAATATTAATCACTTTCTCATTGTTTTCCTCTTATCTCTCACTGCCATGAGACATTGATTTTTGTCCATGATGTAACCTTTTTGACTGGTGAAATGATGAGAATGTGTGCCAAGTGAACTTTGTAACGAATCACGCCTTTTCTTTAGAAACATTCTTCTGGGGGAAAAAAAAATGGTTTTGCTTACCATAGTCTGAATTTTCTTCACATTATCATTTCCAGAAGTTTGCTTTTCTTCATTAAAAAAGCGTGAAGAATTTCCTCTAATTAGTTTCTAATGGCGAACAACATTTTGACCTCATTTGTCAGAAAATGCAGAGCTGAACTGTATCATTTAACAAGGGAATACCACACATTTATGATTAATGTATGGCACTTTCCATGACCCTATTTGACTCCCTTTGTGAATATTTAATGTATTTAGCATTGTATTTTCAATCTCAGATGACAAAAAAGTCAAGAGCTCATAGCATGCAGTGCTTTATCTTATCAAATGAGCAATAATAAATGAAAAACAGAACTTTGAGGTATTTTTATAATAATTACAAAACATAAAATACAATCAAGGGCTGCAAAAAGACATGTATTCAGTTTCTTTCTGCTCCTCTTAAATGTAAACAGAAATACCCTGAGGCAAAGGTGGGGATGCAGAGAGACATGTATGTAAAAAAGCTGACAGGCTATCCAGACTGGGAAGTTAAGGCACGGGAGAACAAACCAAAACCCAACCAGCTGTCAGACTGAGATGCCCTATTACACCAGCAATAATAGAAAGACTGACTTGATTGAGCTCAACATAACTTAAGTCCTCAAATCTATTACTAATTTTTCTGCAGATAGAGGATGGGAGCAACCTTTCTAGAACACAAATCCTGTTGGTGGAAAAACATGGTTACCGTAAGATCTGAATATGTACCCTTTTGTCTTCTACAGAATACACCATTCTGCAGAAGGGTGATATCACTTCGTAGTCTTCACCTTTGTGCTCCCCGTCCTTCTTGGAACAATGCCGTGCACGCCGGTCAGACAAAACTCCCATTGAAAGCCCGGGAATTTCGCTTGAGTCTAACATTAAGAAACAGCTCTTGTTTTGTCTCGGGGACAAAAGGACAAGGAGGATTCCCACTGGTTTTTATTTAACTTGGGGCCACATTATAATGTTCAGAACTATCCATGTCCCTCTCTATGAAGCAGGAAGACTACGCAGCCTGTGTATATTTTTTGGGGTTCACTCTTCACTCACTGTGAGCCAGTGTTTTCCAAACGGCATACACACCTTTATAATCAAGTAAATAATAAAAATGTTGGTGTAAATTTTGTATGAGCAAGGAGGGGTCCTTATTGTAACTTCAGACTTGCTTTGGAATTTTCTTTTTCTGTTCCTTTCATTTGCTTAGGTGGGTCACAGCTCCATACGGTATGATTTTCTTCCATCTTAATTCACCATTGTTCAAATATGTGAGCTCACAATACTCAAACTCAGGTGTGGCTGAAGATTATACTACGCTGCTGTGTCAGTGCAATTTGCTGCTAATCAGTAATTTGTGGCTGAATCAGTATAATTTGTCACTTTGTATTCATGTAAATTGACCTAAAGTTAGTAGTTAATGATATGTATACACCGTACTTACTAAAAATTAGTAAGTACAGTGCTTTGCTTGTTCTTATTGTCTGTTTTTAGTGAATACCTTGGCAGAAGCAAACACAGTATTAGGAAGAGGATTTGTGGTTTTGTAGGTGTCAATGACAAAATTCTCAACAGTTACAATAAGAACAAATTTTTTCCTTAAATGTAAATTCAATAAGAATATCTGCTTGTGACGGTGATGTTATTTGTCTACAGATGTGTCTACTTTATATTTTTCTTTTTATTTTTCTCATTCCTATCAGATACTACTCATTTTCAGGCTTTATTCCCAAAATACAGGTTTATTTAAATTAAGTAGATTAGAAACACATGGATCAGAAAAAAAACAGTTAAAATAAGTCTAATGGTTTGAGAAGGCCACATAATAGCCATAGATTAAATTAATGGTCATTTTAACAATGTGGTGTGCTCCTGGCATAACATGTCCTTAATCACAGAGAAGAAAAACCAGCTGCATGCTGACATGGAGAAATGTGAAAGTGTTATTGCAGACTCATTTTCAGCAGCAGTTTGTTACATTTCCACACTTGGTTTTGCATGACTCGTGTTATGTATTCTGAGGTGTGAAACGTGGATTACAGATGCACTGAGAGACTGAATGATCTGTGAGCAAGCCCTGTGCAACTGGATCCTCATGGCCGTCAGCTGGATTCAGGGGACAGAGCCTCTGGAGGGTAACGTGGAAAACTGGGATCAGGTTACATGATATCTTTTACTATAAAATGTGGTTTTGGAGGATGTTGATGGTCCTACAGACCCTAGTTCAGGCCAGATATGATAAACTTCTTGTTAAAAATGTGTGACACAAAATTTTTTTTTTTTTAACAGACACAGCGGGCTTTCAAGGTGATATTGGCAGCTATGTTTTTAAGCCAGCTGTTGAAAAATGATGCCTTTTACTCTATCTACACTTGTCATTCAGAGCTATTCACAAAAGTTATTCTTAGTCCTTCACAGTGACTTACAGCTCTTTATAGGTAGCAGGACTGCTACCTCAGAGTTTGTATTGTGATGTTGTCTGTGTAATATGCTGAACTGCACAATATAAATTGACAGTAAAGCAACTGTTCCCATGTAAACCCAACATTTAACTGAGATCACCTTAACAGAAATGAGTGGCCCAAAGAATTCCTCTTTTTCAAGACTCCTTAAATTAACTTGACTTTAAATAGTTTTAAGTCAGTTTTGTGTTACACTGCAGGAGGAATAACTCCACAGACACCTTCCTCTGAAATAATCCTTTTTCATTTTAGGACAATGCTAGCTGACAATTTTTATTATAGATGTGACGAGAGAAACACCAGGTCAGTCTTCAGTTTAGGCCAAGTCTTCGGTGATTAATAGACACTGCATTTACAGTTATACTGGAATGGTACCAGTGAAGCCCTAGAGTGACAACAGGGTACTGTTAAAGACACATTGCTCCAGAGTATTACATGACTAACACTTGACACAACATTTATTCACTTGTCATTTACCATTCCCAAAATGTTTCAGGGAATATCTTGGCATTCAAGCATCTTGCAAGACTTTTAAGAGTTTTCTCACTGAAAGTGATTAGTACCTGTTCATGCCCTTGTTTCCAGCTCTCTGAAGGTCATTGCATGGGCTACACAAAACTTCTTTGAGTATGTAAAGAGCTTCATGTTGCCTTTCTGCTCCTGGGATCCCATTAGCCCTTAGATGCAGCTTCCGTTGACAATAATTGTTGAGCTCAATGGGATGATGTTACTCCACAGCATCATTTAATATGACACGGTCTTCATAACACTAGTACTAAAGCAACTGAGAATTTCTTAAGGCTAATAGAGTTTTGGATTATTTCTTTGAAGTAGTGCCAGAGGCACTAATAAAAAAATTTCTCATGCTGTTTCTCTGTCTACATAATGCGGCCTTGGTCATATTCCTGTTTACAATTTTTCTGTACACAAACACCAACAAGACAGTATAGCATTATTAACCCTCCTTTTCTGGTTTTTCTTTCCCTTAAAGATGCTGCTGAGAGCCTCAAGGCTCTCAGCTTTTTGTGTGTGAGGGCTGTTGTGCAAAGGTACTTTGCTGTGAAGTGTGAGTTTGAGGTTTTTACCTGTCTTACACTCAAATGACCTCTCTTAGGTAACCAGCAAGCATTTGGGTTGATATGACCACAGAACATGGCTGTCTGCCATTGGCTACAAAAGCACCTATAAAGCTAATTTTCTAGTTTTCTTTTACTGTTTTTTGCTATTATTATTATTATTATTATTATTATTATTGTCATCATTGAATTTCAATACTAACATATCTGTCTTATTTCAAATTATCCAGACTTCTCTAAATACTTGTGTAAAACCACAATACTATAGTACAGTAGTACCAACCATAGAAAGCTTGTTCTGGAATGGAGAAGAAGGTGTAGGAGTGCAAAACTGATAGCAAAAGTGCACACAGATCGATCTTCCTGAAAAGCAGCCCAGAAATTCACATCCCTTGGATTTTTAGCATGCTATGAGACTTGACTCAACTTTGGATTTTGCATTCTGTGATAGTGCTATAATGAAACTGCACTGTTTGATACCGCTGGACACCAAAAAGGGGTTTAGAAGAATGCAAAATGAGGACTTGGTTCAATAGACATGTCTCACCATATAAATAGATTCAAGAGAATAATAACATCAGCTGTGCTGATGTGGGTTCCACTAGCACGACCATGATGGATTATAGCACTGGTATTGTAACACTGTGTATAAACACTTAGCACAGGATTTAAGATACGTGCCATGAGTAAAATAATTTGATTGTGCTGAAGTTTATGCATAGCATGAAAGCAAAACTTTCTTATCAGGGTTGTGGTGTTTTTTAATATGCTAATCATTGCAGGATTTTCAAATAGAAGATATGTTAAGATAGTTAACAGCCACTTCCATTTCACTAGAGCATTTTAATAGTACTGTGAGCTGCAGAGATGCCCTAAGGATTGCCACATGTCACTACTGGGTACCCAGAAGAAAATAATTAAGTCTGAAAGCAGACAAATAGTTTTGTGAAGAATGGTTGATTTTGTCAACCCATATTTTAGGAAAAATTTTGTTTGAATGTGATTGTGTGAGTTCTCACCCTTTCTTAATTGTACTTTCAGTTATGGATAAAAGTAGGGTCAGAATCACCAGGCCAAATTACATTTTTGCTTAATTTAATTTGCATAGAATTCATTAATCATAACTGTTCATGTTTTTGCTAAGGAGTTTCAGTGCAATTTTTGATTTAGAACCAAACTAGAAATCAAGTGAGTTTCATTTGTGGATTTAATGAGGATATGCTCAAGCCTCTTTAAAAATCGCTGTTCTGGTACAATGTCCTATACATAATGTAAGATCTTAACATGGTGCAACACCAGCTGCATGTTGTCATCTTTTGGATCAAATGTAACATAAACATTTTTATGTAAATGTAATAGAAACACTGAATACTGGAGATAAGGAAAATACCTTAGGGCACTTTTTTAATCAGAGCAGAATTGTTGTCCTGTTTTGACTCTAGTAGTTAAACACATGTTGCACTTTTTCAAGTTTTTTCCCTCAAAAGGTAAAATTGATGGTGGAACTAGACCTCGTTGGTGGAGCTCTATTTGAGCTGGAAGCACACGTCTCTGCTTCTCCAGCTGCAGGGCACCACAGCATGCTGCTTCTTGGCACACACTCCCATGGTCCTGTAAGACCACATTCAAGTGCTGCCTTCAGGACATTCCCACAGCCCAGCTCCAGTCCATCTTCTGGGCTGGCTTTTATACTCCTTTCTCTTATTTCACAGACAGCCGAACATACATAAAAGTAGTTACAGCAAAAGATCTGCTCTCATGTTGTCTTCCTTTTGGGCAGTGGTCCATTCCTGTTTCTTGGGGAATACATGTGGGTATTTTAGCCATCTTTTTCCCCGAATGAATTTCAATAGATTCTCACATTTATTCCTAAACAGGATGGCAAGTTTACCCACTGTTGTCAACATTTATTAAGTCAAAACATAGCAGTATTAAGCTTGCTTTCTTAAGGGACTGATCTAACAGTTCTTAGATGAGTAACTCTTCCAAAATATCTGTCTGACTCATTACTTTCTTCCCACATAAACTCCCTTCTAGTTTCATTTGGCTTAGTGGCATTTTTCACTTCCTGTCCTAAACTATCAGACAGTGTTTCTGTGAACTGTGAACAGTGGCAGGGTTTCCACCTAAGAAACTTCTGCAGTGGGTGATGTGTACAGACAGTTTGGGCAAAGTGTGCTGGAAGGCTTTGCAGTGTCAAAGAATTCAGGTAAGGGGTCAAATTAACTTCAAAATCCTGCAAAGTCTTTTTTACAGGAAACATTAAAACAGGCTTGTCACCCATCACAGACAGATGATCATCCTGATTAAGAAGCATATTTCCTTGTTATTTTTATAATACAGTCAAGAGAGATATTTCATCCCCTTCTGCATTTGATTGCAGCCACTCTTTCTCTCCCTTTGTGCTCTGTTGCCTGGAGAGTGCTCCTCTCCCCGCTTCGCTGTCACAGGCCACTAGTCTGTGACAAAGCTCAATCTCCCACAAAGCTGAAAAAGGAAAAGTCACAAAAGAGCCCTTTTTTCTTCCTTTTGAGTTTTGCCTTTTTCCTCACCCTGGCTGCACCAGGGGCTGCACACAGCATGAAGATAGCTTGCAGCAGATGAGAGAGGGAGGCATGTCAGAGGCAGGAGCCAGCAGCAAAGCCCCTGCTCATGATGCGCAGGTGAAATGTCTCACATCAGAGATACTGCTGCTTGTCTCTGCCTTTGCCATTTGTCACTTTTGCCTGCATTGCTGCCAGGTCTTTTCTTCCTTCACACTTTGAGAATGATTCTTTCACTAAACTGTCATGTAAGCAAGGCTCAAGTATTTTGGGAAAATTCATTCAAATGGAAGTAGCATTCTTGTTCTATTTTTAGAAATATAGAAATTAACTGCAATTATGTTTACGGGATTAATTAACTGAATATTACAGAATTTTATACAGCTATTTTTAGTGGACTGATAGTTCAAAGGTATGCTGATGTCACCACTACAAATTAAAGGTGGCTAATGATAATCAATTGCTACTAATGACATAACCTGAATCTCACAGGACAGTCTGATAAAGTAGAAAATCCGCTTGAGAATCCGATGCTGGGGTTGTAGCTCACATGGATTCTCAAGTTCCTCAGAGAGTATTGCTTAGTGACTGATAGTTTCACTAAGCATACATAGATTGCTTAATGTTCGTCTGTTGGTACAGAATTTCTCTGCAGTGGGGACACAATCTAGACAAAGTCAGTTCTATGACCCTAAGAATCAGAGGCTTCCACGCATTCTTATCTCCTTTCATTTCTCCTATGAAATATCCACTGAGATTCTTCAGTGACAGGGAGGTGGGATTGAATATTAAAGGATGAATCCAATTGTGAATGAGAATGCCTCAAAGTCTAGCCATCTTTATAATTTTGTTCTGCTAGAGGATTTGCTGCACTTGCTGAGAACCGCCTCTTTCCTAGGGTGCCTGATTTATGACACCAGTCTCCTCTTTGCATCCTACCACAGTCTCCTGCTGAGCTTTGCTTTGGAGGTTTTTCTGGCAAACATTCACAGAAACCATCCTCTAAAAGGGCAGAGATGATCACAAGCTTCAAATGATGTTTTCACATTTTTACTCCTTTTCTTAATTCAGTAGTATATTGTAGTTAGAGCACACAACAAGGAAGTGGGAAACTGAAGTAAACTTCCTTCTCTGTTTGATGATCAGAGTAGCATTGACACAAATTCAAATTATAGGATAACTTCTTCAGTTTGGTACTGCTCTTTTTCTCTGCCTTCCATAATCTTCCTGACAGTCATCTTGAGACTTCTGGACTAGAAGACCTCAGCGCATTTAAAGGGCTCAGTGTTGAAGATATTCAGGCTGATTTCACCTTCTTGCATGAGCATTTCATTGTAATCAGAAAGATAGAAATGCTTTACTGCTTCAGTCAATGAAGAAGAGAGAAGGCAGAAGGCAGAAAAGGGAAAGGACTAATTTTATTCCAAAGGATATATTTGGCTGTGGAAAACTGGAATCTTATCCCCATTGATTTATTTGGCTGAGGAAAGCTGGAGTCTTGAGTTCTATTCCGCACACCAACAACCTTCTCCAATGATTGTTTCACTCAAACATCAAGGACAGCTAGAGACAGACATAAAGTACATCTGTCTTTAATCAAGGCTTGATTTTTATTTTGCTAGTTTGATTATTACCAATCTAATTTCCTTATAAGGCAGCACTATGATCTAAATAAGATATTTATCTATATGATCCATGTTTTAGGAGTTAGATATGTGTAGGAGCTTCATATATGATTAGTTGTCCTGTTTTTTGTGTGCATTCCCTTCTGTACTACAGCTGTGCATGGGAAAATATGATCTGGATACACTACAAGCTTTACCTAAATAAAACGATATGGTTTTTTGGGTTAAGTTCTGTTGTCACTCCATTTCACATAGCAGACAATGCAGCTTCGTTAAGCTTTTTTTTCTTCATAGTTTTACAGAGTGAGCTGAAGTCAGTCCTGGAGTAGCTCCATTAAATCTAATTACATTTTTGTAGTGGTAGATGTCCCTGCCCGCAGGACAGGAGCTAGATGATCTTTAAGACTCCTTCCAAATCAAATCATTATATGATTAAATTAACTTTAGCACTGTTTTGGCCCAGTGCATTTCTATTCTGAAGTGATAAATTGTCCATAAGCAGTGTAGTCTTTTACTTTGCATGTGGTTAATTTCACAAGAATGACAAGTATCATTTCTGAGGCTAAACATCCTTGGAAGTATCTCTGTGAATCATGCTGAGAATGAAAAATATAATGTATACATAGCATCAAAGGCATCAGCATAAACCTATAGTTTAAAAAGTCAGCATTCCTGTGGTATTGAAAGGAATTAATCTGAGGAAATGACAGAAATCATTCCTCTGAGAGGAGCAACACTGAGAAAATGTATGCATGTTAAAAATGTGTAAATGCTTTACTGTTGTCTAAAATTGAATTAGGTTCCAAGTGAATGAAGGGAAAATAAGACTCTTTGGAAAAGAGCAGTCAGTCATACTAGTTGATGTAAGATCAAAGAGGGAACGTGACAAACTGTGGCCCTCCTTCACCCAAAAATAAGAGGAGAGTGATCATGTTCAAATAAAGTCATCAAAGAAATTTTCTTCAGAATGACATCCAAGGCATTTTCACATGTACAAATCATAGAATCCTAAGAATCAAAGAATATCTCAAGTTAGAAGGGTTCAGTATGGATCACTGAGTCCAACTGATCCTTTCAGGACTACCTACAACTAAACCATATGACCAAGAGTATTGTCCAGACCTTCCTTGAACTCGGACAGGCTTAGGGCTGTGACTACTTCCCAGGGGAGCCTGTTCCAGGATGGACTGCCCTGATGCACACCCTGACCAGAGAGATGTGCAAATACATCTTTGACAGGGAATTATCATTGCTACTTGTGAGGAGAGTGACATGAATTACCTCACTTCACACTGATTCCTCATGAAGTTTTCTTAGTGGAACTGGAAATTCTGTTTTGAAATCAGGACGTACAATGAGATTCCTAATGACTAGATTCAGTTCAGAATTAAAATGCTTTAGTGAGTACTTCTATGTACTGAATGAGTCATGAATTACATCTCTGTTCTCAGCACTATTTCAAATCAAGAGAAAAAGACAGAGAGCTGTTAAGCCCCTATCTTTCCCATTGAACTATCACAATATAGGTCCTAGAACTTAGATACTGTGATAAACCCATCTTGTAATTACCCTGCCCCAGTGATAGCGTTGTTCCACTTTGTAAAATTCTTCAAAATCCAAGCAAAAAGTAGCAAATCTAAAAGTAATAAAGTAATAGCTAGCTAGTTTATTTTCTGATGCAACACCTGGGTTTCTGTTGTCCAAAATGCACTTATTGAAAGTGGAAAATTAAGAGAAAAGACCGAAATATTCTACAGCTTGATGGCCAAGAGTCTTTCCTAAGAAAAAAGTTAACAAATAAGACCCAGATGCCGTAAACTGTCTTCTACAGTCTTTCTGAGTAGAGGCACTTTTTTTTCTCTTTTTTTCTCTTTTTTCTCTTTTGTCCCTTTTTTTTTTTACCGAAATGTGGTGTACTAGCTTGCTTAGTTGAAAAGGTGAATAAAACATGTATGACAGAAACAAACTTTTTTTCTTTATTCTTTCCAAACTACGTTATTTTCTCTTTCAATTTTCCTAAGATCAATGAGTTTAAAATCTTTTTTTTGCAAGTTCCCATTGCTCACAAAATCATTTGATCACAAAATAGTTTAGGTCATAATTGACCTCTGGGGGCCATCTAGACTAATATCCTGCATGAAGCAGGATTAACTTCAAAGTTATGTCAGGGAGGTGAGGCCTTATATCATGTCAATATGTCTTCTCAAGTTTTTAAAATCTCCAAGAAGAGAATTCTACCTTAATTGTTAGAAAAGACTATTAACTCATGTTTTCTTTATTCACGTATTTTAGGTTGATATGTAATAAAAAGCTGTAGTGAAAAGACAATCTGCCTTAAATGTTAGTCATCAAGGACAACTTTCTCTTGAAATGGCTTGGTTCTCTAGACAATGAAAGAATGAGATATATCTTCTGTCTTGTATTTCAGGATAGCAAACTCCATCAGCTTCTCTGGGTCATCCTCTGAAGGAGGCTTCTTTTGAGGACCTAAAGAACTTTCCTAGGTTTGAGTTATCCTTTGATTTTCCATATTTGCAGACTGTTCTTCAAAAAAAGTTTGCAAGAAAAATCCTGTTTTATTATTCTGAGGTGTTTCGGTTGTATTTGTTCTTGTACAGGAGTGCTTGTATGACTTCACCACATGGGTTCATTCCATGCTTACTATGTAAAGGAAGACTCATTTTGATTTTGAGCCAGGCAAGCCACTGTTTATTTGTGTGTCACCATATATTCATATGTGCTTCCAAAATTTACACTGTAATCAGTTCTACTGTTTATTTTGAACTTCATTCTTCCTTCATTTGTTGCATCACTAAGAAAAAATAAAAACAAAACTGAACAAATTTTACAGACTCCTGCGATCATTTAGAAGAGATAAGTAAGACAGTGGTTTGTCTCTGCCTCACAATCAGAGCTTTATTCTCCAGTCTTTGTTCTTGGACAGATTATAATTTCGATCTCTGTTATTTTTTCAGAAGATCAGATGGACTCTGCAAGACATTTGCTTTCTTTGCAAGACATCATACCCCACAGCCTGATGCCCTTAAGTTGTGACTGCCTCCACATTTATTGTGTTTGCTGTTGCTGTCTCTACAGTTTATTTATCCTTGCATTCAGTCTTTCTGACCTTGTATCCACTTTGTATCAATATATCTCAGTCCTTTGACTGTTTGCAAACAGTGTCATTTCTAGTTCCATTTCACTGAAAACACGCACTCATCATTTTAAAAAATCAGGTAAATTTCAGTCAGTGACATTTCCTTCAACACTCCTGCTCTGACAAAACTTTTGCCTCTAATTAAGCTCTTTGTTAACCATTTTGTTAAAACTGCTTAGTTCAGTTGGTTATATTTGCAATGTAATGGCCAAAAGTAACAGCTTCCTGCTTTTTGCTCTCAGCAAAGATGTGCCTTTCATTTTGATCTTCTATTTCTCCTCTTTCCTGGTACAGAGCACTCTAGGTGTGAACTGTCTCTCAAAATTTGCTGTTATCTTTTCTAGCCAAGTGGATACTTCCATTTTCTTGTAGTTCCTGGTTAGAGCAGTTGGGTTATGCTCCACATAATTTCTTCATGGTCTCTTGAATCAGTCAAGAAGACGAAACTGCAGGTACAATTTTTCTAGAGATTCCTATTTGGTGTCTGTCTTTTTAACTCAGAGCCCATCCTAAAGACACTGAGACTTTCAGCTATACCTTATATTTGATTTCCCATAGATTTTATGTAAATTCTTTTTAGGTTATCTCACATGCTGTTTAAGTTCTTTGTGTTCCCACAATACTTTGCTTTTAAATGTATTAGTTTTATTCCATCTTATTTTGTGTATTTCTCTTTTAATCTGTGACCAGTTCTCAAGTCTACATAGAATAATATACTTTTATTGTCTGAAATTTTCTGTACCTTGGTCTTTCTCAGCGTATGGCTCCTGACAAAAAAATCCAGAACTTCTCTTTACCTTCTCTGGACAGTCTGTGTCATCTGTTTTTAGTTTGTGACTTGATTAATGGATTCAGCTTACTAAATAAGGTAAACCACCGTATTTTTCCAGCTTAGTATTCTTTCATCTTAATGATTTGGATTGACTTGCTTAATTACCAGATGAATACTGGATCCAGGGAAAAGGAGGAGGTAGAAAACGATGTCAAGTTCATTAGTGCCTCTGTAATAGTGTGGAATTATTGAGATGGATCAAATGTGCTCATGAAACTGCAAATTTCATAGCTTTTTTAAGTTAGGCCCTCTCCCTATCAAAATTTAGCAAGCTTTCCTGCTCTTTCCTCTACCTTAATTTCTTGCTTCAAAAAAATTATTATGTATTATCTAAGATTTCTTGATAGTCCCAATCATAATACGTTTATATCTATGATGAACATTTCATAAGTCTTCAAATTCCATATAAACCTGTGCATTCTATTTTATACACATTCTCCAAAATCTTTATTTCTTGATGCTTCTTAACACAGTGTTAGTGAACTTTGTTAAGTCTACAGCAGATTATCAAAGATCAGTTTTTGTAGGTTACAGCCATTTGATATTTAACAACTCTCTTCTCCTTGGAGCTTTTCCAGATCTCTTTTTCATCCTGTGATTTAGTTTCTCAAGTCTTTGTGTTAGCTCATTCCTTGTTTCCTTTCTTTGAATAAGTGTTCAAGAGGAGCATTAACAGTTCTTGATATGTTGTTGTTCTTGACCATTTTGACTATATTCCATATACTGTCATTTTCTGAGATAAAACCTCTTTCTGAAGGTTGTCTGTGCTTTCATTTGTTTGGTTTTGTCCCTGTCTAGCTCATTATATCGCTCCATAATTGTAATCTAAGAAGCAAAAAGCTTTATTTTTATCCTTTCTTGCTGTCAATCTGATACCTTTTTTTCCCCACATAGTTGTCTTTCAAAAAGCATTTTCAATTATTAGACCTTTTATCTTCTCTACCATGACATATGAATATTGTCTTTTTTTTTTTTAAGAGTCTTTTGGCTCTTTTTAAATTTTGGTTTGGTTTTGGTTTCATTTTTTTTGTTGTTTTGTTTTATCAAGTCTCTCAACAGAAAACAGACTTAAATTCTGAAGGCATCTGGTCTTTGATGCGTGTTCACTCTGGGTCATTTTCCTACCCTATTGATTGCATCATGTTGTGAATGATATTTATAGTCTCTTCATCAGCTATCCTTATCTTATCTCTGAGAGTTGTCTCTCTGGTTTTAACACAATCTTTTAAAGTTTCAAGCTTGTTAATCTGCTACCAGCCTTTATTTTGGCTGTCTTTGATATCCCATGTTATAATTGACTCATGTCTCTTTTGTGTGGTTCTTTCGTGTTGCAGTTCTTGCTTTCTTGCACTCTCCTATTTGCTTTTATGAAAGAGTGGCTGAAGTCACTGTTGGCTTTTGGTAGTCAGATGTTAGCCGTGTCTCTTGAATCAATAAATACACAGGGCTGATTGTGGTACTTTCATTCATTTTCAATGACTTTGTTTAGCACTTTCAGATTTTTAGTGAGCTTATTGACTCCAGCTTCTGATCAATAAAGTGTGCTTCCAGGAAATTCTGGAAGTGTTACAGACAGCTCTATCACTCTCCACCACATTCCTCCCTCGTAAAACTGTCAGATTTTTCGCTATGATTGTTCTCTTTAGATGTTTAATTTTCTTAGGCACCACAGATATTGTGAAAAGGGTTATTGCTAGGAGACTGTTCTGTGTTTTTTGGCCGTGCTAACCTGACATGTGCCAATAAGATTACCAAATGTCATATTCCCTCATCATATGACAGGAGCCAGTATCCACTTGAAACAAATGGCTACTAGCTGAATGTAGCTCTTGGCAGCATTTTATTTTGTAAGTGGAAAACCATTCTTTTTTCTGTTTTTTTTATTGTAGTAGCATAGAAGATGAAGTTTTGTTTTTTTTTTTTTTCTTTTGGCACTCACTGAAGTTTTATGGAAGCCATTGCAATTTAGAATTAATTAATATTCACATATAGCAAAGTGTTGACAATAACTTTCCAAAATTGTAAATTTGACATTTAGCAGCATCATTTAAGAGAGCGAGAGCTTTCCAAACTACAGTTGAAAGTGAATTAACTGTGATATAAATGTTTATAACTTTAGTCACTTACTGAGTGGCTAAGGAAGTTTGTGTTACGGCTGGAGACTTCCACATGGATGTTATGAGATACTTCCTCCCCAGTTACCTTGCCAGACATTATGTTTTACCTCAGGTATTTATATTTAAAATGCTCATTATTTTATCTTGCACAATTCAAACTAAAATTCTGCATGCCAGGACCGGTTTGCTTTAATGATTTCTTATTTCAAATGCTTTAACAACAGGCTACTGCTTTAGTTCACAGCCTGTGAAGGGTTCCAAAGCAAGATGTTTGAGGAGACTGGAAATCATACTCAAGTAACACGTACCTGCCTCCATAAGACCTTGTGTTCATTTACTACGTCAAAATGATTCAGATGTCATACCCATAATTTACATATTTACCCAGTGGATGAATCAGTTTTTAATGTACTCAGAGAGAACCCTCTAGACTATTTCTTGAAGAACCTCTTGAAATGGCGTTTGCCTGAGCTGTGAAGAGCTCCAAAGTTCCTCCAAAGCATTCCTTTTTTAGGAAAGGGATTTAATCCTTTCTATTGACTGAGGGACTTGTCTTTCCCTAACGCATTCCAGGGAGACAAGCCTGCATCAGATGTTTGGCTTTTTACACCCCCATTAGTATTTGAAGAGGTATGAGGCAATAGTTGCTCTGTTAAGGCATTCCCTGATGTCAGTAAACAAGAGTCCACAGTTACACTAAGTGATTAAGTGGGAAGCTGCCAACACTTGTTTGATGAAATTCATAAGGCCATTGTTGATGCAGTATATGTTGTACAGATGAGCAATCATGATCTTCAATCTGGAAAGTATTGATGCATGTGCTTGCATCCATCACAGAGGGACTAATTAAAAAAGTAGTAAAATTAACCACTTGGTTATTTCATTCTGAGCAACAAGAGTGGAGGAATGCTTTATTTACTAAATGACCAGAACATGAACTCTTGAGTTTCCCTGTGCTTTACAAATGTTTGGAGTTTCTATCTTTCTTCCATTTAAGAGGACGACATATATGATATTTCTGTTATGATGATGATCTTTCGGCATACAAGGTGTGTTTTCATCAGTACCTAAGCACTGCTAAAAGTGTTATCAATAGATGTGTATGCAGGTCCAACTTGTATTTTAAATAAAGCCTGAAAAAACCTTTTGCATAGGTAGTTATTTAGCCAGCTAGATAATTTCCTTCCTTCCTTCCTTCCTTCCTTCCTTCCTTCCTTCCTTCCTTCCTTCCTTCCTTCCTTCCTTCGTTCCGTCCTTGCTTCCTTCCTTCCTCCTCTCATTTAAAAACATTTTCCAAAATATAGAGTAAGAAAAATAAAAACCAGTTAAAAAGGGTAATTTTTATCAGATAGCCTTTTCTGCAGCCCTCAGTCAATCAACACCCACTCCACTCCGCCCAGAGAAGGGATCATGACAAAATCGTGTCAGGTGCTTCAGATCCTTCACTATGTGGCAGAGTTAATTAGCTCTTTTCTGTGAATTGCTTGTTTGTCCAGGTGTAGGAAAACGACCCCTTATCGGCAACTCACAGCCCTTTAGCAGTGGAATGTGCAGACAGACTGCAACAGGGAGTTTATCTGGCAGTGCTACTTCCATGGAACGTTTCTTTTCTGCCTGTAAAGCAGTTCCTCCCTCCCCACACCCTGCCATCCCTCCACTCGGTACACGTCTCTGTAGTCCCCTGAGTCTGTGATTTACTACCTTTTTTGGAAACAGGAAGACTAAATATATTTTCAAGTATAAAATTATATTCACGTCAGAGTTAGGAAATGAACTTCTTTTTTTTTTTCCTAGATCCTTTTTTTTTGTTATTTTGTTTTCCTCTGGTTTATGTGCAGATGTTCTTAGACTTGCTGTTATAGGTAAGATACCTTCAGAACACGTACAATCAAAGTCAAATTACAAATTTTTTGCTGGCTTATGCGATTCTGGTATCAAAATCACAACCCTCTTGCTTCATGTCTGTCCAGGTAAGTCTCCAAGCCTGCCTGGTCTCCATGCCTGTCATTCTGTAGCTAACTATTAAGGTACCAGTGGCATGAAAAGAATTTTATCAGCACAATAGCAGATCTTTATATTGCCAAGGATATCTCTAAATGAGTCTGCTCTGGTGGTCATTACACACAAACCTTACGTGCAGAATGTTTTACCAATGATGAATTTGACTGTCCTCTTTGAATGGAGCAGTATTTGTTTGTTTTACAGAGACAACAAATATTTCTCTCTCTCATCTGTATCAGATGAATTATTAGAACTATCCAAGCATCACTGAATAATAAAGGATAAGAATGCTGAGGGATTAAAGACAAGTTGCTGTGGAAATTAGAGGAGATGAAGTGTATGTGATGGAATGAGTCAAGGTCTTTTTAATGTATACAGTCTTCATTATTGCTAAGAAAGGGGAATCTGTGAGTGAGTATCAAGAGAGAGGACCATCCTTGAACCTCTCTTGACATTTTTTTTCTCTTTTTCTTCTGCTTTCTGCTACTCTTCTCTTGAAGGAATACCTCATATTGCTTGTGTATGATGTGCACCTCTACCTCCAGCATTTGCAAGTTATTTATGTCTGCTCTGCTGCTCAGTAGGATGGGCAGTTGCCCAGAGCTCTTGCATCACATTAGAAGTCCTGTATAAGGAAATGAGAGATTTCACTTTGCTTACAAACTGACATTTGACATATGGTCTGTACATGTTTCATCTTGGTTTTTCAGACATCTGTAGAGGCGTGCACAGAAGCCATGCTCTTGGTGTGTCTGAGAGCTTGCAAATGCACACTGTCTGTGCTATAGTCTGTGCTGACTAGTTCCTCTGCCCATGTCCTTTGGGGTGTTTCTCACATGGGGGGGACAGGCAGCTCACTCTGGTTGCCAGCTTCTTGTCAGATGCAGTTCAAAGCATTGACCATCAGCTGTACACCTTCCTCCTGTATAACAGCTGAAATGCCAACCCCAATAAAAATATACACTGTTAATTTTTTTCAAGAAAAATATAATTGATTTTAACTGTTTAGTTAATTGAATAAGCACTGGTGCCTCATCTGTCTTTGGATGCTGACCTTTGGATGGGTTAATCCTGGCCTAATTTTTAAATTATTCCTAACATATTTCTAATCTCAGTCATTCGTGTTAAAATGTGGCATTTGGAGGGCAGGAACTTCATTGTCATACATGATTTATGTAGGTGGACGCTGATTTTGAGACTTCAAGTTGTTGCTGTCCCTTGTCCTTCCTCACACTCACTGGAAATGGGCAAAAAGTCATGACAGTATGAGACATGTGACCTGAATAAAACCAAATGGTGTTGAGGGATATTTTGTCCAGTGTATTTGCCTCAAGTACAAATGTCTAAATTCTTGTGGTTGTGAGAAGGAAAATTCATCTGTCCAATACTGTCCCAAATCCGAATAGAAAAGGTTCATATTTCATCATTTCATTAACATCTCTACCTAGTGTTACTATATGCTTACGCCAGATTTCTACACAAGACAGACAAAACGTGACATGAGAGAGTGACGTAATTGACATTCAATGTGCCAGACCTTTGGTGTATATAGGATAAGAACTATTCAGTATGTATGCCATGTGCCAGGAGGGTTGTGGGGAGCTTCAGACCCACCGTGTGCTTGTTACGGAGTCAATCACTGCACACACAGTAGATCTGGTGTGAAGCCTTAGGCTTGTTCTGTGAGCACTGAAAGATGATGAATCAGTGTGCAGGGGATGTATGCAGAATTTCTTCTGTATAACCTAGAATCGCAGGCAAATATAGGAACTTCTGCCTGGCAGAATTTCTAAACACGAGAAAAAAAAAGGCAGAAAAAACCAGTGACATAATAGCCCTCATACTCCAAAGAGCTGCCAACCTCATCAGGTAGAAGTGTGCCTTTCCTATATTCCATATGAATCTCCATTGTGGGTCTGTTTTCATCCCCCCGTGGGCAAGGACCATGTCTGTATGTAAGACTAAACTCTGAGCCTGTGTAGCTCCATTGGCATCAGCAGGGGGTATGCTGGTTTACTTCTGCTCCTGATTTGGCCCCATTCTCTGGCTTTTTATTAACTGATTGTTGTGGGGTTTTTTTGGTTTTTTGGGGGGNGGGGTTGTTTTTTAACAGTCACAGAATAGTAAATGATAATAATAGATTGCTGCAAGGATGGGTGTATCAGCATATGTCTGTAGGGGGATGTGAGAGACTGAACCGTGGGACGACCTCCCTGACATTCTCCAAAGCCTTTTTTTCTTTTCCCAGGCTTTTTGGGAGGGCGTTTGTCTGAAGCGGGGAAATTCATTAGGTATGCTGGAGAAGAGATTTCTTGTGTTTGCTTGCAGATCTTTATAGCCTTCATGGAGTGGGATGCACAGCTCCCATAAATATGTGATAATGATCATTTGGAGTGTGAATGTTAATTTGTGTAATGGGTTCCCAAAATATGGGCCATGTGTCTGCTGAGTATGTCTTATTTTAAAATAAATGTACATACATAATACACACACAGACACATGCTGCCTGCATATGCATCCATAATTTAAAATCTAAAATTATAATTTGTTTTTGAAGGAGACAAAGCAAGAGCTCCCCCAGTACACCCGTAACCGTTGAGCACGAGCCCAGCCGTCAGGATGGTTTTGTGAGCCCTGCCGGAGATCACAGTCCCACACGGACAGCTGCAGCTACAAAGCACCCCAGTGACCTAGATTCAGCTCTAGATTACTGTGTGCTTTGGCCTCTGCCTCCCATCACTGCACCAGGAGTCTGATTTTGTTGCACAAGCTAACTTGCTTACTGCTCTGACCCATTTTACCATAGCAACCTGGTTTGCTGTACCAGAGGCTAGAAAAAGCACACAGGCGACTTTTTCAGGATTCCAAGATTAAGTTCACTCTCTGCTCTTTTTTTTCCTTCACTGCACTCCTTCCTCCTCCAAGAACGTGCTTAACAGACATGACGAAGAAGAACTAATGCTTTCCAACAACATTGGAAGCCAGGAAAAGATTTAGGCGAGGTATTACTTATGTACTTCTAATACATTGCTTATCCTGATGAATGTTTTTGACTTATTTTGCTTTCCATGGAAAAATTAACCAGATGCTTCCCTTGCCCCACGTCTCATTCCTGATTTTCCCTCATTCATCCCCAACCCTTTCTCCCAATATCCTGCCCTTTTTGGTTTCATAAGCATTTTTAATTTTGTCCTATTATTTTGATTTTTTGATAACACAGGAATAAGTGCAATCAGATGTGCAGGACTAAAGCTACTCTCACTGCAGTATCCTAGCTGTTGTCCATGTATTTATATGTTTACATGGGTCTATGTGTTAAAAACAGGAGGAGGTGGTTAAAGGTAGGTCTTTGACATTAATTTAGTGTTTTACAGATGTGATAATCTGGGATGCATCAGGCACAGCATCACCAGCTGGGCAAGGGACGACATTGTCCTGCTCTGCTCTGCTCTGGGGCGGCTTCATCTCAAGGCCTGTGTGCAGTTTTGGGTGCCACAATATAAAAAAGATAGAAAGCTATTACAGAGTATTCAAAACAGGTCTACAAAGATGGTGAAGGGCCTTGAGGGGAAGCCGTACGAGGAGCAGCTGAGGTCACTTGGTCTGTGCAGCCTGGAGGAGAGGAGACTGAGGAGAGACCTCACTGCAGTTACAGCTTCCTCACGAGGGGAAGAGGAGGGGCAGACACTCATCTCTGTGGTGACCAGTGACGGGACCTGAAGTTGTGCCAGGGGAGGTTTAGGTTGGATATTAGAAAAAGGCTCTTCGCCCAGTGTTGGGTGTTGGGTGTTTGGGCACTGGCACAGGCTCCCCAGGGACATAGTCACAGCATCAGCCTGACAGAATTCAAGAAGCATTTGGACAACACTTTCAGACACATGGTGTGACTCTTGCGGATGTCCTGCATTGGACTTGATGATCCTTGTGGGTCTCTTCCAACTCAGAATACTCTGTGATTCTGATTATGGCTGACAAAAAAGGAGAAAAAGATAACCCAAACCACTATGTATGATGGCAATGAGATTTGAGAAAATCAGATGATGATGATTTTTAAAGATTTTGTCCTTTTTTTTAATGTTGCTGAGGAAACACTTTATGTTTGCCAAGCTTGGAAATGTGCACATAGGTATAGGAATATGCAAACAATATGTAAAATTACAAGAAAGTCAAAAGGAGACAAGTGTTATGAAAGAAATTGGCTTTCCTCTCCATGTTTCACATATTTCTGAGATGCTCTTGATACACCTGGGCATTTTTGCTAGCCAGCCAAAGGAACTTTGCTCAACACCTCCCAAGCCCATCTGTGACTGTTCCTGCCCTCATGGGTGCTGGGAATGGTTCAGCCAGGCTTCCAGGCTGACAGGCATCAGAAATACATTTAATTTTGCAAAATAATTAGCAAATCTGTTTTGCAAATCACACAGAGAGTCCCAGATATTCATAAATCACAAAATTCTTCAGATTGCTTTTGGCAGTGCTGCTCTGGATGAGTACTTGATTTAGGTTTCTTTCTGCTGTAGACATATAACTCCTAGTTGTGTTGTCTCATTTATTTTTAGCTTCAGAAAACAGTTAAATGTCTTCATCTTTTGTGAATCAGCACCAGTATTGTAAAAGGCTCAAGTTCCATATCTCTCCCAGCTGGCTAATAAAACAAGACACGGAAGTGGTACTATGTAAGGCTCTCAAAAAACAGTGCAAGATGCCAAAGTGTTTCTGATGAAATTGAAAAGTACATCTCTCAGCATTCCTCCTTCAGGAGAACTGTCCTTATCTCCAGGTACATAGGTATTTGAGCTGTTTGAGCCGAGCGCTCTTTCAAATATTTCAGTTTTCATACAGTGGGAAAGTTTCTGAGATAACTCATGGCCAATGGAATTTAACTGAGTCTGGCAAGAAGCTGGTAACAAGTGATCCTTCTAACCCTACACGTAAGAAACATCTCCAAGGACATGGTCAGAAGAGCAAATCAGCACAGATTAAGGGATATTGTGTGTCTGTAAGGTCTTAGATATGTCACGAACACTGCTTGTGTACATGCCTCCACTCCACAGTGAGTGGGAAGCTGTCCAGCAGTCCTGTCCATACAGCTCTCCTTGCCAGTGTGTTGTAACACCATATCTGGGCTTACCTCAGAGTTGTGTATTGTACCATATCCTCAGTAGCGGACAGATGCATTCTGTGTAAGTGCATTTCCTAAGAAGTTTCAAACTGTAATTGCAAGATTGTACATGAACAAACCACTTTGGAGAGGGGAGAGGAGCAAACAGGGATGCATCAAGGTCTGTTATATTCGGAAAGTTTCAGACTCCTTGTCAAAAGATTTTTAATAAATCACATCACCAGTGTCTTTTAACCCTGCAAAAACATCCAAGCACCTCAGACCTTCTATCTTACTCACGATCCTTCCCCAAAGAAAATAAAAAATTAAGTTGAAAAAACCCCTTACTAGCTACTACTTACTCACCTCAGCGTCTGGGTATTTGACATGGTTTCTGCTCACTTGGACTGAAAGTCATCTACTAGTCCTTATGCAGAGGTTGTAGATCTGGTTTTTGGTGCAGACAGGTCTGACAGGTACCAGGGCCAGGAGACTGCTCTTGGTGGGCAGCACTCCCATCACTTATGCCTAGACTGGCTGTACACCTTCCTCCTTTCCCATGCCCTTTGGCAGACCTAATTGTGACTAGCCCTGTCACAATAGTGTAGTGCTTAGATTTGAGGCAAGCAAATCTCTTTCTTCCTTTATCAGTGGAAAAAACCTTGAAATTCTCCAAATCTAGCCTTAACTAAGTTAAATTAATGAAGTCAAATTGCAGCAGGGTTTCAATATAAGTGGAAAAAATGCTCCGTTGACAGCCATTGCGGTGTTCACGGTACTGTAATTCTAAGTTTTCCTTTGTCCTCCAGGCTGGCCTAACCTGCATGGTGAACATGGAAGTCAAGGAAGTAATTATAATGCACAAGGCATGACAACTTCAAAGTCAAAATTACCCTTTTTCAAAGGTTTCAGAGACCAAAAATCCCGTCGTTTTCCTGATGAATTTTATCTTCTAAACACTGGTACTGAGCATCATTTTCTGGGCTTCCTGAAGAATTTAAAAACTGCTATGCGTAAAGAGAGAGAGAGATTCACTCTCACAAGTCCACTGCTATATGCCCTTCAGTTATTACGTAGACTGGATGGGATTCATTAACTTGTCTTGTGGATGGACTCACCTTAGTGAACAGATCATTTCTTATTGCTTCCTGAGGCTCTAATGTTCTTAATCATGGGGACTATTAGACTGCCTGCAAGACGAAGAACCATCAAAGGTGTAATTTGCCAAATGTGGGGTTTAAAGAAAGAAACGGTATGTAGCCTGAGAAAAATTACAATGGTCCTTGGCACTGTGCAGAACCTTGAAAAACACCCAAAAATTAGATTTTTCCAGGCCTAAGTGTTGTCTTTTCTGTCATTTCTCATGTAACACAGTTACCAGCTGACCAAAGGGATATTCCAGACCATATGACCTCATGCTCCATATGTAAAGCAGGGGGAAGAAGGAAGAAGGGAGGAATATTTGGAGTGATGGTGTTTGTCTTCCCAAGTCACTGTTACACATGATAAGGCCCTGCTTTCCTGGAGCTGGCAGAATCCCTGTCCATAGGAAGCACTGAATCAATTCCTTGATTTGCTTTGCTTGTGTGTGCAACTTTTGCTTTCCCTGTTAACCGCCTTCATCTCAACCCGTGAGTTCTCTACGTTGTACCCTCTGATTCTGTCCCCAGTCCTGCTGGTGGGGGAGTGAGTGAGTGCCTGCGTGGGGCTTCGCTGTTGACTGGGGTGAAACCATGGTAATCGTAAACTGCAGATGCTGTTTTACAGATCCTAATTTTAGTGTTCTCACACACAACAACTGCAATCTGCATTCTCCAGTACACATCACTTTTGATCTGGCACAGTCTTTTAAATAAACCCTTCTATTCCTACTCATGAGTCGAACTCATCTTTAGAAGCCATTTTTTTCATATTTTTTGCAAAATTTTGCATATTTTGCATGCTACCAAAGCACCTAGAGGTCCTAGCTAAGGTTCAAGAATATACAAAAGAAGCTTTCCATTTCTCTGTCATATATGTGAAAGATAGGCAGTTCTTTTGGGGTTTTTTTTTTTCTAAATGCATAGCTGTAGATAAGTAAATGGTAGCTAGAAACAGAATGGAAACAGTTTAGTTAGAAAAATTCAGAAAGTACTAGGGAGCTGTGGAAAGAGATGGAAGCATGTAAAGGAGAATACAGCAAGCAGAAGTAATGAAGCTGGCACAAGAGAACTTGCAAGAGAGGTGGGAGGGGATGGAAATAGAGGTCTCAAGAGCATGGGTAGGAAGTTCCTCAGCTGGCAATAGTGAAGGCAGATTTGGAAAACAGTGCTAGTGTCCAGTGTTTACGAAGATGTGCAGCTGCTTCTGCTTTGGATGAACCCTTTATGCAGCTGCTGGCTCTGCTTAGGAATGTCCTCTGCCTCTGGGGCCATATGATACACATCAGTGCTGGGAAGAGATAGACCACTAGCACGCCTTGAATTCCATCCTAAACTGTGCTGTCACACAGGATGAAGACAAACATTTTGTGTTTGAATAATAATTTTATATTTGTTTAATTAATTAAAGATTCCGTGTTTTTTTTTATTCATGCCTACTCACTTTTACAAAAATCTTTAAACTCCACGTAGGACTGTAAACAGTTACACTTAAAATCACATAGAAACAACAGTTTCCTTGGTTAATATTAATCCAGCAGGAAGTTAAAAAAAAAAAATTAAGGCCCTTCTCAAAGCCAGTGAGCTAGTGCTCTTGGATGGGTGATATAAAATCACTCAATTTTTATGCCAGATATTAGTATTTGGGACCTGGATGGTCCTACCAAAGGAAGAGAGTGTGGGGGAAAAACAAGGGACTCTGTAACACTGAGACTTGAAGTGCTGGGTTTACTTTAGTTGCTGCTCCTGAGAGGGTGTGAGAGAGGGAGGTTGTGACATCCTCTGCTTTTCCCCCACCTCTGAGTTACTGATGGCAGTAAGATTGATTCTGCTTTGCTTAGAAGACAGAAGTTCACATCTCTTTTGAGCAGGTTTTGGTCTATGCAGACACCCCAGCAATATTTGGATTAAATCTCGGTAGCACTTTTTTGAGTCCCTCTGTTCTTCGTGTAATAGGTGCAACAACAACAAGGGTACTTTGAATGATGCCTCACGTTGAATAAAAGAAGGATGGACTGGGCTTCGTAAAGGCAAGAGACAGAGGATACAGAAGGCAGCTGAAGTGAAAAGAATGGCAGAACTGAACCAGGCCTTGTGCTCCGCAAAGGAAGCAATGACTTTCTTTTTGTTGGAGTCAAGTTGGAGTTGATGAAGGAAATGCAACTGAATTTAAGAGTTCAGGAATGTCTGCTCATTATTAGCCCTTTGTGGTGTGCATACTTTTCCAGATTCAACACCACTGAGTGTACTACTCAATACTGAATACCTGTGAAAAATGAGTCTTGACATCTGATTAGGAAGAAGATTCCGATATTCCCAGTGCTGTGCCATATTATTCATAAGGTTGTATACTATCAGCATAATGGGCTTTACACTTCACCTTTTGTGTTGTAGGGAATTATCTATGGTCGAACAAATGCTTCTGATTTTACAGGTGAAGGATATGATACCATTTAAAGCTTTTCAGATATTGTGATATGAACCTTGTACACAAATTCTTATAGAGAAGAAGCAAAAATGAAGACAGTTTTAACTTTTAATAGTTCTGTACATGTAGCGTAATAAACAGTCTCGTTAAATAAGACCAATATTGAAAGTATTAGACTCCTGTAAAACAGATGGAGCTGTGCTACCTGAGAAGTGAAAAAAATTTCAGTTTCATAGTTATAGTACTGTCCAGTGCTTTCCAGTAACAGAAATATTTGCTAGAAAAATAAAATATCAATATGTGACAGAAATACAAGAACATAAACATGCAAATTATATTAATATGCCTACAGTCAAGTATGCCAAAATTTTGTGACAATGCTATTTAACCACTATGGATATTTTTCCCCATCACACCATCTTTAGAGTTTTCAAACACAAGCATATACAACTGTGATGCTTAAAACTTCATGAAGTTGTTCACTAATAAGTAGACATTTAGCTTTTATTAAAGCTTATGTCCCTATTAGCAAGTGTGCAGTCCTGCCAAAAAGGGTATGTGGAATGAACAAACAGGTGAACACCAGGTGTCTGTGCCACACATCTTTGCAGAGGGAGTTACTTAGAATTAGCTGTGTCTAATCCTACCGATCAATTTTCATTGTAATTTAAAAAGAAGGAGAGGAAATCCTGAAGAAAACCTTTTGTCTTAGCTTCATCCAAACCCAAATCTAGTTCAGATACTCTGAGTCTGCTGTGATACAAAAAAAAATATTCATTGTAGCTCAGGATGCACAAGCTATACCTTTAAAAAAATGCACTAACATGCTAATGTAGATGCATCCTGTTTTACTGAGCATTAGAAAATTTGTTTCACATGACACAAGAGGCAAGGTTTAATTTTTGTCCGTTAAATTCTTAAAGCTCAGATAAGAAAATTCCATCCCACTGCAGGTGTAACAAAGCTGTCATGCACATAGGGCATGTAAGACAAGTTCCAGATAGTAGTATTGATGGCTGCAGTCCCAAGAAAGCTAGGCATGCCTTCTAAAGGTGAAGATGTGCCACGCTCTGAATAATCTGGTCTCATTTACAGTGTTCTGGTTTGTTCTTCATGGTAGTTGCTCTGAGGTTAGAGGTCTGGCCTCTAGAGATGACTGCAGTTTAATGATGTTTGGTTGCCAGTGAGTTATCTTCTAAAACTCTACTTAGCACAGAAAAGAATATAAAAAGATGATTTTTTTTTTCCACCTCGTGGGAAAGAAATCATAGAATAATTTATGTTTGGATGGATCTCAGGAGGTCATCTGGATTAGACCTTGTTCAAAGCAGGACTAACTTCAACTGTCTTCAATGAGAACTAGCATATGCAATCATAGGGCTTCCTCCAGTAGTTTAAAGAAGTATTTTTCCACTTACTTGTCTTTACTGAGCACTCTATAGCAGATGCCCACCTTCATATCCACTTGTTGACCTTGCCTCTGATCCCAGCGTATAAGCTTGCCCTCTGTCGCTCAGCCATTCTATAGTTTTGCCTTTTCAAATTACTTCTCTGTTCATGTTTGATGGTTTTCATAGTGTGATTTTACATATCTTATGAAACATTTTGCCTCCAGCTCTTTACTGCTACAGGCGCAAGCAATGAGAGTTGGAGCAAAGAGCTTCTGACTTTGTATGATGGAGATTCACAAAGGCCAAGTCATTACCATCTTTTTCTGCCATGCTCAGAGAATAATAAACAGGCAAGACATTGAAATTCAGCTGAGAACAAAAAAAAATCAGAAATTACAAAATCTTGGTGTGTATGTAATTAGAATGCAATGTAACTTTCCATTTTTAGCCAGAAAGTAAAGTTTGTTTGTTTCTCTACACTTGTGGAATTATTTGAAGTAGCGTGAAAGGAATGAAACAAACACATAAAATATAGCTTCAAGAGAAGAAAATGGGATTTAACAAAGTTTAGGGAATAAGATGATGTATTTTGGGTGCCTCTCTAAAGATAATTTCAGGGAGTTTAAAATATATACATATAGAATATCTACATTTATGTATTATTAAATAGCTGTTCATCAGAGTAGTTCTGTCAGAAAAGTACGAAATTTCTTAACAATTTTTCCTTATTCCAAATTTTCATCACCATTCCCTGGGTAGACACTAGGGAGGAGGGTACAAAAGTATTCTTACATGCATGCTGTATACACATGACAGTATCATATACGCTCAAAACAAGTTGCAGGGATGTGGGGAACCATTCCATTTTCCTTATGAAAAATTCTGATCTTCCTGAAGTTAGTAGAATTCAAGGGATTAGAAATTCACTCACTGACATGATGATGCAGTGAGGTGTTTGTATTATGTTGCTTTATCAGTTTTTGGAGGTATTCTTATAAATATGCATCATGAGTGGTCTTTCAAATCAAAACTTCTGTTTTATATCAAAGCTCCGAGATTAAAAAAATTCTTCTCTTTACATCTTTTATGGTGAAGTAAACAGAGAAACAGCAAAAATTATTTTTTAGCTCCATTAATTGGAGTGTGATTTCTCCAGCACATTGCCTTCATAAATGGGGTTGGGCTTCATTGTTTAAATGGCTATATGGAAAAATGTGTCTTTTTCCAGGGCATCTCATCCCCAATAACAAATACTTCTGCTATTTAAGCAGATTAGCAGTCCCGTAATAAAAAGAAGTTTGTATACCATGGACTATGCGTTTATTTTTCAATTTTCAGTAGTTCTTCACGTCCGTTTTGAAGCCAGACTCTGGGAATTGGACGCTGAAATCTTCAAGCCAAACGCAGGCTAAAACAAGACAGCCCGCATAACAAATTAGGCAAGAAAAATACATGGCTATCCCTTGACTTAAGAGGCAATTAAAACCACTTTCGTGGATAAATAGCCTGTAATTGTTATGGCAGTCAGGAAGATCCAGTGAGGAGTTTATGCAGCTAAAGTTAAACAGGAATCAAGTCATCTCTAAGGAGAAAGACGGGAGAAGAGCTGAAGAAAACTTCTGCCTCGGAAACCATTTCACTTCCAGACCTTTTTTTCCTTTTACATGAAAATTGAAAAGTGTTCATGGCTTTAGCAACAGGCTTTTGGTTGTTTTGTGTGTGTGTGTGTGTGTATGTGTGTGTGTGTGTGTCTTTTCATATGATAATGGAGAGATTCTATGGCAACCATTGAAGACGAAGGCCTGGAAACAAAAGCTGCAGCAGCAGAGGATCAGTACATATTCACTATGTCTGCAGGAATAACGGCAGAGACTCTCTCTTCAGAAAGGTATCTGATGGCAGCCTGCAAAAGGGACGGCTTTGTTTTAACTCAGGCACAGTTAACTCACTCTACAGTTAGTGCCAGGATTTCATTACCCCCAAGTTTCACTATAGGTTTTTTTTTTTTGCCACACAAAACCATATCTACAGTAGATGTGCAGTTAATAAGTGGTTAATCTCATCATACTTTGGGGGTGAACAACAGAAATAGGAGACAGAAAAGAAGAGGTTTAGCAGCCAAATGCTGCTAACTTCCTCATGACTGGTTACAGTCTCAAAAAGAATTCACATATAAATAGTGTAAGGAGGATTAGGCCTATATAGGACTGATGTCATGTGAAATCAATGCTTAATTGCAGGTTATGAATGATTACTCATCTGTTGTTCCAAAAAAGGGTTTGTCATCTGAGAAAATGGAGATATGAAATATCAAGCCCAGTTGTTTGCAGAACAGCAAATTACTGTCTCAGTGATTGTGCTTTCCCACAAAGATGAAGCAGCAATCTATGTCATGTCATGTAAAGTGATAATGTAGACATGAAATAGCTTGTAGGAGAAGCTACTATATGTGTTCTTATTATTGACTGCAGGAAGAATGTAAGTTCATTCAAGCCTGACTTTGGAATAAAGCAAAGCAGAAATCTTTAAAGTGAGAACTGATAAAAAGTAAAAAATAAATTTAAGAACAAACAAAAAAAACCAACCTTTTTATTTGCTCTGTAATGTCACTATTTTTGTACTACTTAGTTTAGAAACCATCACAATGCAGTGATACATTGAACTGGTGATTACAGGTGGTCTTGCTATTCTTGTTTCAAACATTTTCTTTTTCCCTCACCATATCACAGTTTTTTAGTAAATTATTTTATTTAAGAAGTCTAATAAAATTTAAAAAAATTTATAGCAAGGAAAAATTTTGTTAATGAACATGATGATATATTCTCTGTTTGAAGGAATTCTATGACATCATCAGTGTGAGTTTCCAACAGAATGATGTATTACCAGAACAGTACTACAGAGTGAACACCCAGTTCATCATGTACTGCTCTCAGACAGCTAACAATCATAAGATCTATGAGATTTAGAATTATATGCCAGTTTTTGAGAAATATTGGTGTAGATAATTTTCCTGTCACTGGTTTTGCAGAACTACTGTATTTAAAAATAAATGAATAAACTCTCCCAGTGAATGAGTTCCAGGCTTCCAAATCAAAGGCGGTGTAGGATTAGGTTCAGATTCATGGATAAATACTTCTGAAAGCTTCAGGCCCACTTACACAGAATCCAGGTGAAAGGAGAAAAGAAAGAGTTGAAAAGGAAGGCTGAAATTATAAAGAACAGTTCTATAAATAACAAGGTTCCATTATCAAGGAAGTATGGTTCACACCGCAGATTTATTCCTCAAATCTTACCAGTTTATCTAAACATTTATTTTCCTCATACTGATTTGCTCTTAGACTTTCATATGAGTCCTGTAAATGGGTACAACCTACACTCTTTTGCTCTTGTTTGTGTGATCATGCCTTTTTTGTTCTGGATGCAAGTTTGCTGCAGTCTGTTATCCTTTCATGCAAAGTTGATCACATAGCACTCTAAAAGCTCAAGGGCTCCAACAACCCAGGCTTCCTTGCATGCCTCGATAACCTGAGCTCACCCTCTCCAAATATCTCCTTTCCACTCAAGATGTCATCTGTTTTGCAAAGTAGTGGAAACAAGCAAACAAATGTGTTTTATAAAGTTTCCAGAATAATTTCTAATTCTATTTTTAACAAAAAAACACGTGTAGACTTAGACAAACCATAAAACTTCCCATATTTACCTGAGTAATTTTTCTGCTCACTTTCAGTCTGTCTTCGAACTTAGGGAAAGTCTCTAGCTGTTCAGTCTTCCTCTTCCCACACTGGCCTTCTTCAGACACTGAATTCTCTCCCTCTTCCTGACCCTTCCTAATGACACGGGATCTGAAGATGTTGAAGAATTCAATATAAAATAATTGCACCAGACAGAAACTGAAGGAGCAAAAAACATTAAGACTGATGTCTAGCTGTAAAATATTATGTGTTTTTTCCTTCAAAGAAATCAAGGTTTGAATAGAAGCTTGTGGAAATGCCACTTTTTCTCTCTTCCTTTTCTCATGTCAGATACTGGATTTCCCCAAATAACTTTCTGAAACAGAAAAGCAGAAATGATGCGTGGGGATTTGTGAAGAATTCTGACACAAATATGAAAAAAATATTGTTGCTCATTTATTAGCAAAGATTATATTGTGTATTCCTCTGCCTGTGATTCCCCAGCAAATTTGGACTTAAAATGCTTAGTTAAACTGCTAAGTTAAAATAGAATGTCCAAAATATTCCACTGCAATTTAATAGAAAATTAGTGCTCCTCCACCAATAACAGCAGACGTGGACACTGTCATGTCACAAAACATTTTAATTGCAGACTTGTTCTTTATTCCACTGGAGTAGATTACATATCTACTGAATTAAATGGACCTTATGAAACAATGCGGACTTGATATAATTTTCATGTAAATGTGATGAATATGGTAAAACCAGTCATGCCATGTCTGGTCTGTGGTAACTGGATATGAACATAAAAGTCTCAGCTCAAGTCCCTGGACAGAGAAAGGTACTTACTGTCACTGGGATGCTCAAGGATGCATGGAATTATATTCTTCTTAGGTTCTATTTCTTGGCCCAAAAGCATATGTTTTCTTTGCTGATGTGCAACTTCTGGCAATCCACCTTTGAAATGGCATAGTGTGTCTCAGAGAGAACTAGGTGACTTACTTTTCAGTACCTTATATTGAAACAGATCAAAGACCATCAGAGAACATTCCTGGGCACTGCAACTCAGTCCTCTGTACTGCTAAAATCTTGCCACAGCAAAAGGCATGGTTGGGGCTCACACGTGTTAATATTCCCAAAATAAAACTTGGGCATAATTTGGCAGTAATTAGCAGCTGAAAGAAATTCCAACAAGTGTTTGGACATCACCACTTTATTTTGGGGGGTTTAATTTAATTTTGAAAGGCATTTTGCTGGGCTAAGCGGAAGAGACTGTGTGAAGCAGCTTATTGAATCCTGTGTTCAGTTTTGGGCCTCTCATTACAAGGAAGGTAATGAGGTGCTGGAGTGTGTCCAGAGAAGAGCAATGCAGATGGAGAAGAGTTGGGAGCACAAGTCTTATGTGAAGCGTAAGGAAGCTGAGGTTGTATATCTGGAGAAAAAGCAGCTCAGGGGAAACTTCATTGCTCTCTCCCAAGTACCTGAGAAAAGGCTGTAGTGAGATGGGTATCAGTGTCTTTTCCCACGTAACAAGAGATATGACAAGAAGAAACAGACTCAAGTTGTGCCAGAGAGTGTTTAGATTTGATACAGGAAAAATTTCTTCATGGAAAGAGTTGCCAAGCATTGAAACAGGCTGCCCAGAGAAGTGGTGGAATCACCATCCATGTAAGTATTTAAAGGATGTGAAGCTGTGGCACTCAGGGACATGGTGGGCTTGTCAGTGCTGGGTTAATGCTTGGAATCAATGTTCTTAAAGGTCTTTTCCAACCTCAATGGTTCTATGATTCTACGAAGAGGAGAGAGAAGGCAAACCACCACACAGGGAAATAACAAAGCTGAGAAGCACTTCTATTTAGCAAAAAGTGACAAAAGAGTAATGAAGAGAAAAGGAGAAGTAAAGCTACCCTATTCAAGTGTTATAATGGTTAGTCTCTGCTTACTTTATGTGAGATATTGACATCAGGCATTCCGTCATATGAGGAAATTAAGACATTAACATTGAAGAAACAAGATCCGATATTCTTTAAGAGAGCAACATCCCTATTCAGAAGAGAAAATCCACTCTGTTCACATCAGAAGTTTAGAGGCCAACAGTTGATTCAAAGGGATGGTGTTCATGATGATAAAAATTATTAAAATAATATTTTGATTATGCATAAAAGTAATTTTTTCATGAAACACAACACAAACAATACAAACCAACCACCATAAAAACAACAAACAAAATTGTTGAAAACAATACCCCTATTACACAAATGTGGCATATTATAACGTGCTTTATGCTTTGTTTTTAAAACAGTAAAACAATACCTCTTGGACCAGATGAAAGATAAGGAGTGGAAGAGGTACTCGTGGTGCTCTGGCATGATTGCTGAAGGCTGAAAACATTTTGGCTTTGACCCTGTCTGTGTGAGTCATTTGAGACCTTCTGTATCACTGTACCTTGGATACAAGGGCAAAGAGACAGAAGGTCATAAAAATGCATTGTGACCTTTTTTACAGGCAATGTGGTTGGAAACACTATCCTGATCCATTACTGAATGAAAGCTTTCTAGCCAAACCTGTCTATTGACCCATAAATGTTAGTTTGAAAGACTTAAAAAAACCCCTATTAGATAATTATGTCTTCCGGCTAATAGAAATAAAAACATATTCATTTTTTCCTCTTAAGCCATGTATTTTTATTTAATGTATTAAATGTGCCATGTCTGTAGGCATCTTGGACTAGTATTGAAAATTCCCATCAGTTAAAGTAACATCTTTGGGAGGATTTATTGCTCAGGTAAATTAACCTGTTGTTTTTTTGGTTTTTTTTCCCCAACATTCAGAGGGATATACAGGTTGAAACCAATGTGCTGATGTCCGTTTTGTGTGTATATCTAACTTTCATTGACACTGTATTCTGTGAAACCATAGTCTTTTATTAAAAAAAAAAAAAAAAAGAAAAAGAAAAAAAAGAGGGCTAAATGGCAAAAAACCTGTGTCCAAAGACACAGGCTCAGATTTGTGTTTTCACAGGACTGGATTTTCTCTTCACACGATACTTCATTTAATAAAAATGCATGCATGTGCTTAACTTTAGGAATGAACATATTTCTCTTCAGGTAGCAATTTTCAGCCACACGATATTAAGGATGTGTTTAAATGTTCTACTGCATGAGGTCCATCATGATGTTTTCTTGAAAGCACCATTTGGCACAGATTTAATTCTAGACACCTTATTCTAGAACAGGAATGGGGACATTTTCTCCTACAGTCAAATGGCACGGACTTTCTCATGATGAATCCCTGACCTAATGAAAACTGCAGCTGATTCTACAAACTTAGGTGCTTCAATTTTTCACTTCATGTTTCAAGGACCAAATGGGTGAAAAGGCAAAGTAGAGAAAATAGAAATCTCACGGCTCTGTTTTAGCCCAGTTCTCTGTGCCTGTGAATTCAAGTTAATTCTATAATGGAAAGAAATAGAATTTGCATGGTAAATATTTGCAAGGTCTAAGCACATTTCACTGTTTCACTGGTTTTTCATTGGCTTCCCATCAGTAAGTAAAAACAATTGTCAAGTTATCTCGTGTACCCTCTTGACAAAAATCACATTACATTAACATCAGTATTAGGAGACGTTCACTAAAAGGCGTACGGAACTTTTCGTTACCTTGCACTCTGGTGTTGGTATCACCAGCAAGTGTGCCACAGTTGGAGATGATAACAGTAAGTATCAGAAAAAACCAGGTTGATTCTCAGGTCCCTGCTTGAGTTTGCTGTGCTGGTGGATAAAAAATTATTTGCCAGCAAACGTGGTGTGGCTGTTGATGAGAATAAAATACAAATCTATGAAAGTAGCTCTGACTCCTCAAAGCAATATTGGAACACTGGCGCTGTCCACAGACCATATGAGAGAAAACTTGCTTCCTGTGAATGCTCACACAAGCAGAGTGTTTGGAAAAAGAGGTATGAGCATAAAAAAGCCAATTAATGTTTTTAATTCAATTTAATACTTTGCAGACCCTTTTCCTCCCAGAGTTTTCACAGCTCCAGATAACACTGTTCTAATGACAAGGTTCACATTTTTATAGTCTTGTAATTGATCTCTCCAGTACACATGTTATGACAGAAAAGTTCCCTGTGGATTATTTTTTATCTCTTATATCTATTTCTGGAATCTGAAAAAAAAAACCCAGCCATTACATACCTCTTTTAGAAACGGAAATTTGAATTTCGTCACTACCTTTTAATGATCAGCCCTTTGGAGAAAGAGGTTTTGGAAGAGGGCCATTATAAAATATAGTACAAAAACAATTCTAGCTTGTTCTGTAGACTGGAATGGGGGGTATTCTGTTAGAAGAACACGTTGCTGGATTTTACTGATCATCCCTTTTAACATATATTCACATCTTTTCATATTCCCTGGCACTGAAACTGTTATGCAGACAATGCAGGAGAAATTTCATATTTGAGATGATCCGTTATTCTGGTTGCTGGTAGGTGGGGAGACTCCATGGAAACTGAAAACTGCTTTGTAGCACCAAAGCTAGAGATTAATGTAAAATAAAACAAAAATAAAAATATGTGCCAGTTTTGTCTGGGATAGAGTTCATTTTCTTCGTAGTAACTGGTATGAGTTTATGCTTTGGATGTGTACTGAAACAGTGTTGATAATATAGAGATGTTTCTGTTATTGCTGAGCAGGGCTTACATAGAGCCATGGCCTCTTCAGACACCACACCACCAGCGAGTGGGCTGGGGGGCACAAAGAGTTGGGAGGGGACACAGCTGGGACAGATGACCCCAGCTGACCACAGGAACATTTCATTCCATGTGGCACCATACTCAGCATTTAAAGCTGGAGGAAGAACAAGGAAGCGAGATGTGCAGAGTTATGGTGTTTGTCTTCCTAAGTCATGGTTACACATGATGGAGCCCTGCTTTCCTGGAGAAGGCTGAACACCTGCTTGCCCGTGGGAAGTGGTGAATGGATTCTTTGGTTTGTTTTGCTTGTGTGTGTGTGGCTTTTGCTTCACCTGTTAAACTGTCTTTATCTCAACGCACAAATATTTTTCACTTTTACTATTCCAGTTCTCTCCCTGATCCCACTGCTGAGGGTGTGAATGAGCAGCTGTGTGGTGCTTAGTTGCCAGCTGGGGTTAAACCACAACAAAAATGCAGTAACTGAACATGAAAAGAAAGAAACAAACTCTAAAGAAAGTGAAGAGAACTGTGAGAACATGGCCATAACTAACTCAATCTACACTGACATCATCAGCTTTGGGTTTTTTTAAAATTTATTTTAATGATATTTGGACTGGATGGCAGAGCGTAAACACATAGAACTCTGAATTAAATTGATACACAGTTGTGTAATAGGTAGTTGTATGTAATTGCCATAAACAGTTAGGTTGACTCTGTGTCTAGAAGACAGAAAAGGACCAGTTATCAGACTGCCAGAATTAGAAGCAAAACTTCAGCTGCAAAGTATTTGCAGAGGTTTATTGGAAGTTTGCCTGGATAGAACAGAAGGTTTTTGGCAGGTTACACTTTACCTGCATGCCAACCAAGTATAGAAAGCTATTACTCAAACTGGACAGATCCTGGTTTTTGTACCTCATCTTAATGAATTGCATTTGATGCTGAATATGTCCTTAAGAGATTTGCCTAGGTTAAGTTAAAGTGACTCCATTACCAGGCATTTCTAATATTCAGGAAAGTAAAAGATATGAAAGTAGATTGCTGTGTCTTTTATTAACTGGAATCTTCCCTAAAATTAAAAGTAATAGTGAGCAGAAAATGTAAACATAGTACTGACTCTATTTCAACAAGGTGAATCTTTGGCCTGTTTTGCTGTCATGAGTTGGAAGGCAGGTCTTTAGAAAATACTTCGTAAATTACTCTTTGAAACTTTTCCAAAGTTTTTTGTCTTATCTTTATTTCTTTTGTTTACCCGGACATCAAGGATAGCTATAAACTGCTAGTTACAATCCACTGATTGTTTCGAGTTAAATTTTATGTTATTTCTTGTTAGTCACTTCCCAGGTACTATTAAGTCATCTTATATTGGTAGTGAGGATATACAGAAAAACAACTTCAATCTTCCAGAAAGACTTTTATTATGAATGTTTTTTAATGGAAGATGCCAGATTAGGGAATTTTGATTGACAGGATTCAGTCAGCTAGTATTAGCCTAATTAATATCTGCTGGTGCATGTCTGAGTATGTGCATGTACTTCAACTAACATTTACACTTCCAGGGAAGTTCCCATGAAGTCTAGACATGTTCACATCCCTGCAGAGAGAAGTCTGGCACAGAAGCCCTCGTAGCTGTGTTTTCAGCACTCCCTGGTTTCAGTGTTAACCCTCATGGGCAGCTTGTAAGAAGCTCATCCTCATCACTGGGGAACTGGGATGACCATTTGCCCCTATCTCTCACAGGTATAGTAACACATAGGTGCTGTTACAACACTCTTCCTTGTGCCTGTGAGAGGCACTTGACCTGTCAGAAGTGTACCATGTCTTGGCATTTGTTCCTTGATATAGCTCAGCCTCACAGGAGCCTGGCACGTGGCTTGCTGTGCTAAACAGACCACATTTCCTTCAAACATTTTTGTTTCTGTAATCCTGGGTGTGAGATGTTCTGCCCTGAAGGAAGCTTACCGCTCTTGCCTTGCCTCCAGTGGAGCTGCAGTGCAGGGAGGGTTAGGTTAAAGGTGTGGGTTAGTGAAAGAGCCACTTTTTAAAGGATGTGGTCAGGCTGTTCAGATGCTGCTTCAAAGCTGGGGAACTTTCTCAATAATGGGTATATGGGAATACCATGCAGGAAAATTTGGGTGACCTGGATAGCAAGTGAGATGGAAATTTGCTCTATGGTGGACAAGGTCATGCACTGAAGAATTACTAAGGCTCTGGTGTGTTAGCAGTGGTAAATAAGGGAAGAAGAGAAAATGGGTGCACGAGTCAGCTGCAGGATGGCTATAAAACAGCCCCGGAAAGAGTCAGTGGCAATCCTTGAACAAAAGCTGGAGAAAGCTTTTCCAGTTGAGGTAAGAAAGTATGACTGCACTGTGCAGGACCCTGAGGAAGTCATAATCTAAATATTCTACACAGTTTTAGTCAGCCAAGCTCCAACAAGATAAGTTGAAATGGGAATGTGTGTAAAGAGGAGATAATTTATCAGGCAAGTGGAATACTCATGTTACAATCAAAGTCTAAAATAACGTGGTTTCACCAAGTGAAATCTTCCCATCAATAGGTCAAAGTGGGTAAAACACAGTGGGGAAAAAAGAACAATTTAAGGTAAATGACAGTGCTGGCACAAGACCAAATAAGTATAAATGTGCAAGAATTCCTTGCATTGTGGTAGAGAAGCAGCTGAACTGACCCTAGCGGTGCTGCACACCAAATGAGCTCAAACCAAATGACTTGAGCATTTCTCCACATCACATTTTCTCACAACACATCATCACAGACAGGGTCTGTGGGAGTCCTTCCCATATTCTGCTCTGAAGAAACAGTTTTCATGAGCTCAAGAATGAATCAGATTAATATATGGGAGAAAAAATCCCAGTGAGTTCTATTAAGCAGCTTTCAACTGAGGAGATCCCCAAGCTGGGAACAAGCTAGGGAGTCCTTGAGCTAAGAAGCTGTGAAAGTTTCAGGGGGTTGTTGCTACATGCTTATCCCATTGTTATTTTCTTCCACGGACATTCATTGCTGATCTCAGTTTTCAGTGTTTTCAGTAGTTTCTCATAAAGCAAAAACTAATCAAAGAAAGAAACAATGGACCTAACACCACCCTCTGTCAATCTTCCCCAAAAAACTCCACTGAAAAATCCATAACCCCCTAGGCTATTTTCTTTCTACTAAATATAAACGCATGGGATTTTTGGCTTGATCTTTCCCGCCTGTAGCCTTGAGAAAACAGAAATATCCCTCAACATGGTAGACAGTGACTTTGGTGTGAAAGGACAGGTTGTTTTAAAACATGTGATAAGAAGAGCAGAAAGCAGTAGGCTTCGTCATTTGAGAAAGCATAGTTCAGAGGGCATCCAAGATGCAGCAGAATAAGACAAGATGAAGCTGTGTATCATGAAATTGCCAGTTTTCAAGGACTGAAAATTGAGAGCTGTAGCAGAAATTGTTTTGGTGCCTTTGCTGCAGAAATGACCACCGCAACACCACAGTTGAGTGTGTTCGTGGATGAGATTTGTGCATGTGAAAGGGTAGATGGAAGTCAGTTTAGTAACACGAGCAGGTGATCAGTCTCTGTAACAAATCTTCCTTGTCTCCTCTCCTAGAGGATACCTATCCATTTCTGTATAACCTGTAGTTCTTGTTCAAGAATAGAGTACAGAATTGAATCTTTCAGGAGTTTTTGGGGTGTTTTTTTTTTTTCCCTTCTCTAGTTTCTTTTTTTTTTTTCCTCTGGTAAGAGGGGCTAATTATTTCTGTACTACATCAAAGTGGGACACTCGTACTTCTGTTTCCCCAATACTTTGCTTCCAGCGGTGATTGGCTAATACTATCTGCACCCCAAAAAAATAAAGAGAGAAGAAGTTTTATATGAACAGTTAGAGAACAACCTACTTCCAGAAAAATGTTCCTCTTTTTTCTCTGTAATCGGAAAAATCTCTTCTGCAATTTATTTATTACCATTCACTACTGTAATTTTAGATATTCTAGTTATTTATTCAATAAATATTCTTTCTTATTAGAAACTCTTTTCTTTAACATTAGACAAAAATGTAGCAAGAGTGTCCATGCTTGGCTCACTGCTTATTAGTTATGAATCTTTTTCACTGCTCATTGCAAGGGCACATTCCACTGTATGAGTCAAGGAGAAGAAAATTCTGATTGCCTCTCTGGTTTCCACTGCCTCGGCCTCTGTCCACTCTCATGAGGCTTTATCTTTTTACTTCTTCTCAGAGAGTCCTTACCTTCATGTCTTTGTTAACTTTTTTATACCAAAACACTGATGATGTCTTGTCTACAGCTGCAGTAATTTCTGGAGTGAGTTACAGAGTCAAGTCTAAGTGAAGTAGCACCGCTTCCTTAATGCAGCGCCATCTGTTTTTCTCATTGTTTTTGTCCTTTCTGTGCTTTGCAATCCTTAAAGCTCTGCATGTTAAGCTGACCTTCACTACTGATAGAGAAAAAAACTTCACTGAACTGCCTGTTGTCAAATCCAAGTCCATTTTATTAGCTTGAGGCAGCAGATGTGAAATTTTTGCCCCCAGTTAAACTGTGAGAACAGGGAGCATGCTGGCTGCATCCTGACTTCATGCCAGGATCCCTGTCCTCCCTAAAAAGGGAACCTGGAAGCCATGCAGCCAGATCTGAGGCTGGGAGGAAAGGGCACCTCAGGGAGTGCACAACTCTTCCCAGCCTGTGAGGTGTTCAAGCAGCACAAATGGCTTCAGCCCTGGCATCGGGTCCCTTCTTGCCTTATGCTGATGGATAAAACTGCCTGGACTCCACCTGCATCTAGAATGTTCCTATTCAGAGGACTTTGCAAGACTGAGGGCGAGAACAAGAAAGGAAAATGGAAACAGGAGGATACAAGTGTTAGCAGCAGAGATGGCTGAACAGTGCTGTGCCCGTCAGAGGAAATTTTGGTCCCAATGGATTGCATAAGGCTTGCAGCAGAATTTCTTGTCTTTACTGTGGATGCCATTACTTGTTCCTCATGTTGTTATCACAGGAATCATAAGATATATTTGAAAGTGTACATTAACAATATTGTTACTTGGCTTTGGTTTTGAAAATTAGCTGCTTTTAACTTTGCTTGATTCAATCAGTTTACTTTTGTTTGGAGATTTTTTCATCAGTAAACTTTCAGTAACAGAAGTTCTTCAGATAGCATATTTTTTATCAAGCTACTATGGTTACTGACTATTCTGATAACGACAGCATCCTGAGAGGGTAAACCTATTATTATTCTGAAAATTTCAAGATACCATATTTTTTCTTAATTATAATGCAGATATATTTATTTATGAACAATTTCTTAAAATTTTAAGTTTTAAGTGATGATATTTGTTCTCTTAATAAATATTTTTATAAAAATGTCCAGGTTTCTGTAAACGTAGGAGCTTCCGTTTAAAGATATTCTCTGCTCCTGGGTTCTTTATCAAAAAATAATTTTCCTTTTTTTTATATGACAGCTTTCATTACAATTACTTTTGAATAAAAATGTATTGCAGGCAGGTTCCATGTTGTCTGACCCATGTTTGTGTCTGCAAATCACGAAGTGGAAGGTCTTACAGATTTTTTTTTTTCCTGCTTTGTTTTTCAATATTTACAGTGATTTCCACTCACAGAGTATAGTGTATTCTCTCTGGAGTGCAATACTCCACAGTCCAGGATGGTGTCTTTTTTACATCATTTGCAATACCACCCATTATTAGACTCATATTCAATTAGCAGTTATTTTACTTATGCAGGGATTATGTATGTTAAGTAATTATGTCTGGTGTTCAAAAATAGTAAAATATTATGCAAAGTCACATTTTTTTCTTCTCTAAATTTATGTCACCTGTGGAAAGCTGATCTCAGACTCCAACGTTTCTTTTTCCTTTGTTTGTTTTATATCTATTAATGTCTTCCTCCTCCTTTTATTTTTTTACAGCAACAGTTGCTCAAGAACGACTACTGAAATTGAATATAAATATGAAAACCACTCCTATTAGATTTAAACATAAATTCCCTCATTCTATCCCTGGCCTGTGATCCCTTTTCCTTTAGCCTGCTGTTTTTCTCTGAATGTATTCATTTTTGGAACAGTTAATTACCATACCAGATTCTCATTTTAAATGTGAGAGTTTTCAAGCAAAATAAGTTCCATATTCAGACATTTACAGCAAAGTGCATCTGGATGGCAGGGCCGAATGAGAGATGTGCAACAGCACAAGTCCAGACCACAGTTTTTTGAGAAAAGCTAATTGATTCTTCTCTCCTGTCTCCAATCTGAGCATGGCAGCTATATTGTGCCTTGCACTGCGGATGTGTGACACAGTGCAAAGGTTGACACAATGCTGGGAAAGCAGAAGAAAAGTGAATGGGACTGTAAAACTCCCTCTTTTGGCTCAGTGGGGAGTCTTCAGAGTTTACTTCAGCAGAGAGGAACTCATTTTGAGTTTTCCTTAAACAAAGAGACACAGTAAGAGGAGCAAAACTGCCTCCTCTCTCTTTGTGTGCATCTGTTTTTACTTTAGTCACTCTTAGCATGAATATTGTACAGTTTCTCATCCCATGAATATAAACAAATCTGGTACTCTCCTTTCTTCCTACAGGATTTCAAGCAGTTTTCCAATATTTTTCTATTAATGTCTGCATGTGTCAATCCATTATTCAACTGCTCCCACAAACCACGCGTGCACACGGGCACACATACACTTTCAGCAGATAATCACAGAAGTAATTAAAAGCTACGGGAAACTCAGTTACTCTGTCCAAATAGCTGTAGGCATTTACATAATTCTCACTTACACGCTTTTATGCCAATGACATTTTATTTCACCATCACATCTCTAGTATCTACGGTCCTGCATTGCCCTTCTACTAATCTGCAGTCCCCATTATCACAGATAAAAGATCTTTTGTGTCTTGAGAAACATATATAGCAGTCAGTCTCAAAGGATACCTATTATTTCAGTAGGACTTTTTATTAGTCTGCCTTTTTGTTAGTTTTTTAAAGCATCATGAGCAATTACAAAATGAATCTTTCATCTCTTCAAAAAATAGGTTTAGCTTGGAAAACTAAGCTGAAAACAGTATATGAATGGTCAGGTGTGTACTTTTTCAGGGCAAGTTGATACACACTACTTTTAGAATCCCTAGTCCAGTTTACTGAGTCTTGTTGGATTAGGCAAGTGAAAGAATCATGTTGTCACTACAGAAGGTGTTGATTTGTTGACCCATTCAGTATTTGCCAGGATCCTAGCCCTAAAAGCATGGAAACTCAGATGAGAAGTAGCTTAGGGCTCCCCAAAGCTTGAAGTTACTGTCCTTGGTAAGCGAGGAAGTCACTACGTCTGCCACAAACCATTATTAGCCCTCAAACATGACTTTGTTAGCTACCTACAGTGTAACTGCTAAGCTCACCACAAGCTGGAAGTCACCCAAAGAGCAATGATGCTAACAGGAATGAACTAAATTATAATCACCAGTTAATGTGACAGTGGTCTACAGAGATTATTTTTCTGTTACCAAGAAAAGCCCCGAAATAAAACAAAAAAAAACTCCAAAAACCCCACCAACCAACCAATCAACAAACAGAAAAAAAAAAAACCAAAACCCAAAAATCCCCACCCCACCACATTTCTGAGAATTCAAATGCATGCACCAGGTATCTCTCAGGACTCCTCATGCCTACAGTTACCCACATGCTCAAGCACTTGGGTGTCTCAGTACTAATGGTGACAAACACTGCTGCTGAAGTATCACTGAAAGACTTCGGGTAAAGCAAGAACCTCTTTGACATTTTTTGCCGTGAGTGAAATGTTTTTTCTCACCAAAGTATTGCTCAGATTGTTTATCTTTGCCTCTGAACAACATCAACTCTGAATAACATGTGAGGGCACAGATGATGTAAAGATACAGGGCTAAGAGAAGGGCTAGATTGCCTGTGCTGTTTAATTGTTAGCATTCTCCCCTGCAGTTTTGATCTGCATCAAGCAGCACTCTCACAGGCAGTGGTCAGGCATGAACAGGAAATAAATCAAGGGATGTTTCCAGTGGACAGTGGGATGCAGGGGAGACCAGGGCAACTGTACCCTGGCATCAACCCTATGGGCCAGCAGACAGTCCCCAAATCTCTTTGTTTGGTAGTATATTTGCAGACAAAGCATACTCTGAGGGTGCAGATTTTAGTGTGAGCCAACCATCAGGTCATTTGAAGAGAATACCTTTTGTCCATCAAAGCAGCTGGGACACAGTGAAGCTGAAAGCCTTGGCATGGATCTGACCCTACTGCCCTTGGTGCCCTACTCCCCACCTGCCCAGGCTCCCTGTCACTCTCAGCTCCTCTTCTCCACTCTGCAACTGGGCAGGAGACTAATTTGGCTGAAATTGGAGAGGCACAGATGGTACCAGGGTGCTGTCTCCAAACATACCAGCTGCTGTAAACCTAGGAGTTTTTGTCAGCATCTCCAAAATGGCTCTGTTAACAGTCTGTGCAGTGGAAAGGGAAATAGAGGTGAGAGACGCTGATTTCTCAAGTTCTTAGTATTAAGTCAGTGAAACTTTTTTCCCCTTAGTATTTAAAAAAAGGTATTCAGTAGACTCCCAAGTTCCCAGCAGTTTTCCTCTGAGCTACAGCAGCACATTAAAGGAGCTTACTGAAAGGTAACCTTAGAATAAAAAAAGAACTGGCATTTTCTTGGTGTTAAAATGGGTGGAATGATTCGCCAGGAAGGAAAATATGTGGCAAAAAGTGAGGTCTTTCTAAGACATCTGGTGTTTGTAAACAACGAGATAGAGTAATCAGAAAGCAAAGACAAAGCTTTTCCCAGCTTTGAAAGCCCATTTATTCCACTGAGTATGGTTACTGCTGCCTCCCCTATTCCTTGTATCCTCTGTTTCTGAGGAACAATAGTTTATATAATATTCAGAGCTCAGTCTGAGTAAAGAAAAAACTAATTTTGTCCAAAATTAATAATGACTTAAGAAGAAAACAAAATAAAAAGCATATACATTTTGATTTTGACTCAATTAAGTAACAAATTTTTTAATATTCTTACAGTTACCTCTCACATATTAGATATATAGTAGAAGATCAGATTAAGGATTGTAGGTGTCTTAAGGCAATGAAGATTTATTTTTTGTCTCATAATGTGCAAGACTTTGCTCTTGTCTACATTCCTGAGGTATATCATGGGTCATAGATACAAAAGTTGTTTCTACTGTTATTATAAGTTGATTACAAAACCTTGTCTAGAAAGTAAAGAATGTATGACATGCATAGTTTACTCCTACTACATATGTACCTAATCAGCTAAGCATATACTTGTATATTTCCTGGTGTATATACAATTAAAATGTAACTTTATTGTAACAGAAAAAAACCAAACAAACAGTAAAATTCATTCTCCATCCTGGTTATGAGCATATTTTACTTTCTTTCTGTGAAAATATAAGCAATAGGAAAAGGTAGCATTTTAATATCTCATTTTTGTCATACTCAAATAGCAGAAATATTACTTTCCTCTCCCCTACTGATGATGGATCAGTCACTCATCTTATAAGTATGCAAATCCAAGAAATTCAGTATGTTCTTTGTAATAATTGATTTGCCAGTCCTTTTAAATACAAACTACTTTATCTGTCTAACCATGCATGCATCCATCCATCTATTTGTTATGTTTTATTTCTCAGTTGCTATATTTTGTGTAGCTTCCAAAAACACAGAAGACGCAAAAGAACAAATTTGTTTATAAATCGTCTCCAGGAAAGCCTTCTACTAGAATTGAATGTCAAGTGCCAATAAGAATCTATAAAACTCAGTCAGAAGTCCACAGGCATTAGAATCCTTGTTATTGATGGGTCTTGGGGTCAGATTCAGCTAATGCTAAGGGATCCTTCTCCTGGAAATGAACTTCGTCAATTATTTGGTCTTCTTTCCCAGCTAACAGATAGTTTTATGAGCAAATGAGCATTAATAGAGCATTATCTATCTCTGAAATTACACCCTGACAATGTTAAAATGAAATGATGATCTCAGGCCCTGTAAATCCCAGTGTTAACCCGCTACACTCAGTGATTAGCCTGGGACTGCTGTAGGATATAAAGAAAGCTGGCAGTTGGACTAAAAGGTAACTGGTAGGGCTTGAGCAGACTGAGAAATTTTGGCCTTGGTTATCTGTTTTCTTGCCAACCTTCAACAAGCATGATGCTGCTGCTCTGTCCCAGAAACTTTTCTTTAGCCTTGTGAGAAGAGTCAAGCAACTTTTTGGCCTCCTTTGAGGAAAACTGGAGGCATGGATAAAGTGTATGGAAAAAAAATGCTCAGACACTTTCAGAGAATATCAGGAGCGCTGTTAAAAATGCCTGTTTCCTGGAATCAGTATGTTTTGTTCAGTAGATGCTTGAACACAATAGTATAAATGCTCACATTTTCCTCTGATAGATACCATCAGGAAAGTAAAATTTAAGAGGAAAAAAAGTGAAAGTAAAATTCAAGTGTTTCTGAAACAGGTATCCTTGTCTTTGGTGGTCTGCCTGCATGTTGCAGGACTTGGCATGGAAAATTGAAAATTAACAAAACCATTCTATATGCACAAATAAGTTCCATGGGTGTTCACTTAGGTTTAAAAAACCCAAATTTGATATGTGCTCCTAATTCTGATGGGGATGTATGGTAGAAAATGATACAAAGTTACATAAACCCCAAATTGAATGCCGTCTTCATTCCCCAGAGCTAAATAATGAAAGACCAAAACAAAAAACATCAAAAGTCAAAAGAAAACACAGGATAGTAATCACAAAATGTCTTGTAGAGTTTTTTCTTTATTACACAGAAGTTGGAAGCACAGGACATTCCACTAGAAACTCTTTCTAAGAGATTTCTAGTGTGATTTCCCAAATCCATGAAGTATGGCTAAAATTTTACGCTGTGGAGGGTTTTCTAGAGGGTCTCGTGGTTTACATGACTAGGTATTCTAACTGACTGTGATAAATACACACCAAACACAGGGATGAGTCACACAGAGGAAATTAATTCATCATTAATGAATATGAATTCACTCGAGAGACATCTTAGCAATTGAGACGAGTTAAAATGTTTCGGTGTTGCCAACGAGGAAATATACAAGTAAGCACGGGAATATTACCCGGATTTTTCTGGCTCTAGAAACTTTTTGCAGAAGACCTACACTTCTGTGTTAAACATTTCAGATGCAGCCAGTTGGGAATGACAATAACACTTCAAACCTTTCCTCACTATTGAAAGGTAAAATCCAAACAGAATTAATATCTGTAAATCCCTGGTCTTTTCGACAGCACTTTCTATATTTGATTTGAAATGCATTTTGTGCAGTTGATATAGAATGAAGGAGCCAAGACTGCTATACTATAAAAGCATTCATTAGTATGCCATGAAGATGATGTTCAGCATGAATCTCTAGCATTAAACTGCATCACGTTTTGGGTGTTTTTGCTCACAAAGATGCGAGGTATACATTTCTGATTATGTCTTGCAACATTTTAAAGAATTATACTCCCCGAAGCATTACAGTATACAAATATTCCCAGGTTAACAGATATTTTATGGAAAGCAAGACCCTCCATACCTCCACCCACAAGGAGATTGTAATTTTGGCAGAAAACATTGAAATATTTGTTGCAAGGAAAAAGAAAAAGAAAAAAAAAGAAATTACATGAACTATTTTAAGCTAAGCAAAGCACTGTACTGTTCCCAAATAGAAACATGACTTTAGATTAATCTGTTAATTGCTGCTCAGTTTTGGTCAGTGTGAATGGAGATGAGAGATCGTGGTGGAGAATGGAAAGTGAGATTGGAGAGGATGTTATGATCACCAGTTAGGAAAGGGCCAGCTGGGTCCGCAATTCTGGTGACTATAACAACTCTTTTTTTTCTTTAACCTAATTGTCAGTTTAGCTTTGTTCATAGCTAATTTAGACCCATTTGATCTTGGGTCGACTTCATCTCTTGGTTTAAAAAAATATTTGTTTCTATGCCAGCTTTTTGTCTAATCTTATATGTAACACAAGAAAAAATTTCCACTCAATAGGGCTTCCCATTTTATGACACGAACTAAACCTTACTACCTTCTCCATTTCTCATAACAAAGATTTTTCCCTCGCCTGATGGTATCCCAGGTCTACATCTGCTCCACTCTTGAACACAGATGGACAGGAACAGCAAGCTTTTTTTCTTCCTTTATATCCCAATGTTTATCCCCTCCGTACAAGGTTCTTGTGGTTCACCCAGCATAGCAGAGGAGACATTTTGCACCATTTAATGGTATAATTTATTATTGGTAATGTTCCTTAAAACTGCTACAGACCCTGAGCTGTATCAGTGCAATTTCAAACTGATCTCAAACACTGGGGCTTGGAGCCACAGCTGAGCTGTAAGTGCACTGTTCTCTGCAAGGCTAAGTTTGACCAACAGAAATTATGTACTCAGCCTTACATCTTCTGCCTAGCACACACAAAAGAATAACCCATTTGGCCTTTTCATTGTCTAATAGTTAGCATTTTTTACCCATTTTTTTTGAGTCAACACTCAGACTGGAGTGACTACCAGTTGTCAACAAGTTACTTTAAACATGTTAAAAAAAATTACTTTCTTATTGCTTCCTGGTGTGTGGGTTCATAATAGAGTGAATTTTATGTGTGCAAGTGTAGCCTAAATTTGCTGGTTAACCAGAGAGTGCTGGGCTTCATGTTCCTGTGTTTAAATTTCCTCTAGTGCCCAAGCTGATCAGTTAAAACGGCAGGCTCTGAATTATCCTGAAGTAATTTCTGTGATCATGGTGTTGTCATGTTCAGCATTGTAAGGTTTCAAGAAGGGCTTAGAACAACTTAAAGAGAAAAGAGAGATCAGTATATTCCAATTGTCTGCTTCTCAATAGTGTTTTACACACCAAAGAGCATAGCATGGTGCTCTAAACACTAAAAAGCACCTTAAACTGCCTTGTTTTGAAATGTGAATGTTTCTAGATATGTGAAAGTCAGACTTCACAGCATGAATTTCAGTGCACCGTCAATGCTTCTGTTACTGGGTGAAGAATACATATACGAAAGGAGCTGTGGTTCAAGATCTGAGCAAGTCTGAGACTTGGTCATCCTCTGCACAGAGAAATGCAAAAAAACGCTGCTGTGCTGCTGCCTGCAGGCAGTGACTTTTCAGGTACTTGAATATCTCAGAATCACACAAAGTATCTGGATTTGTCTGGGTGGTGGCATTCAGTTTCCCCAGAGAATGTTACAGAGAAAGACAATTTTTCTTTTTTTTAATTCAGAGAAGGTGCACTTAGACTTTTATGTAAACCTGGAGTGAAAGAACGCACTGACTCACATGTTTAGAACTATAACAAGGAGAAATCCACAGTCAGCCTGAAGAAGTCCAGGAGCCCTCTGCTGCTCCCACACATAGCGGACAATTAGGGTGATCCTCATAGGAAATATAACAAGAGAGAAGTTGCACTACAGCAATTCCTCACCTCTTCTTTGCCCAGAGACTTCTACATTAAGGTCCAAAACATATCTGAGTTTTTGTGTACAGTAGAGAGCTCTTCACAGAAAAAGCTATTCACAGTTGAGGTCTGATGTGGAGGGAATAGCAATTAGAGATGCTGTTTATTTCAGAATACTCCAAAAGAATGTTTTATACTGATTTGTAGCCAAACCAATGACATAGGACTTCATGGACTGTGGAAAAATAAACTTTATTATTTCCTATTTCCATACTTTATTGGGACATGTGTACTGTGCATATAATTGGGCACTTCCTACAGCACCTGCCTACAGCAGCTCTGTTAAGAAATGTTAAATATTAAGCAAGGCTGTATAACACACTGATAATTCTCCTCTAACTGCCAATATCCAAACACATGCAGAAAAGACAGCCAAACTACCTTCTTCATAAAAAGATGTGAAATAAATAATAATTCATAATTAAAATATCCCTTAATTAAAAAGAAAAAAGAGCTACCCAAAAGAAAATGTGCCTAACCTTCATGAAGAAAGATTCTTACATTTTTTCCCCTTCAGAAAAATTGAAGTGTGGGTATATAAAGAGAAATTGAAGAGAGACATTAATTCTATTAATATTTTGCAGCAATATCTTTATTTGATATTCCATGATGAGAAGACTGCCTTGAATACTTCCAACTATGTTGCCTGTGAAAAGACATCTACTGAGATTTTTGTGGCCACAGAGAGTCCAAGCTCCCAGGGCAGGCAGTTCTTCTGGCAGTTGTGTTGCTGCTCTGGGAGCATGCTGAGGGATGGCTTGTACCACCTCTTGTCCTGAAGGACAACACGGAAGAGATGGTTTGGGGAAAGGCTGGATTGATGTACAGCCACTTTGCTGTGATTTGAGGAGCCAGCATGCAAAGACAGATGGATGGGGGAAGAAGTGAAAATAAAAGCTTCATAAAAAAGGGAAAGTGGAGGGAAGGAATGTGTAATACAGTCTTTATAATGGGCCAGCACAGCTTCATAACAAGCAGAGATATAATGCTAAACAAACCACAAAGCACTTAATTTTTTTTCCTTCTTCTTTTTACCCAAGCATTTTAAAAGAAACAGAAATAATTTCAGGCTTTAACAGCGATCTCTGAAAACACCTTGCTTCTCATGAGAGTCTGCCACAGTCCTCCCACACCCTTTGCTGTCCAAATAAACATTGCAAGGGAATGTTCTTTACATTCCCTGTTGAGCATGTATAGAAAAGACTGCTCTGGCACAGCCTGCTCTCTGTTGACAACAGTGTTTCCTGTTATTGTGAAGGAGTCACAGGCCTGCCTCCAGTCCAGATCTGGGGAGCGGTGGTGTCACAGATGTTTTTTCAGGTGTAAAATTCCTGTTGGCCACACAGGCCGTTCACACAGGATAAAATGGGTGTCTTCAGCTTGGCTCAATGTGTGTGTTTGCTCAGTGCTGAGATGAACCAGCTCCTCTTTAAGCAGCAGTGATAAAACTAGGGAATGTGGAAGAGAGTTTAAAACCCTTCCTGTTGCATATAGGAAATGTTCTGAAAAACTGAGACTTCACTATTTGTGCTTATTGTGGATCAGCTAGGGCAGGGGGGAGAAGAACAGGGAATTGTGAGTCCATGATAGGAAAGACTTTTCTTTTTGCTGAAAGAATGTGGTTGAACTTTCTCTCCAAAGAAGATTTATCCTGTTGTGATTTCAAGGACCCTTAAAAAAGCCAGCCTTAGAAAGCCACCCACACAAGATAGCAGCATAGCAGCTGCATAACAACGGTATCGTGGTTAATGGCTGCAAATACAGTGTAGTACTATGAAAAGGTCACTGTGAGAGGGTATCCTGCTGTGCTAGAGCTTATGCAGGTGCTGTGGGTGTATCCATAATAGTATCATATCACTGGTGGCAGGGAATTATTAGATACCAACCTTCTCTGTATTAACCTGGAGAGAACTCTGCATTCCATAAACTTATTTAACCCCAGCATGACTGGTTTTACAGTGCAGTAGTTACTTCACTGAGTAGAAAACTCATTTCACTGCCACTTTGATGTACTGTCAAAATGTGCTTTTCTTTTTCTTTCCAGTACAAAATAATTCTTACTTTGTAAACACTTTGTTTGCGTTAGATATGTAAGAATACTCCTCCTTAAAATGATTATTTTGATGAAATGAAGACTTGCCTGATATTACTTTTTTGGTAAAATGTGGGAAGGAAAACTGGGGTCTTCTGTAAAAGTGAAAAACCATTGTTGAACTGTGTTTGTTTAAAAAGAAAGCTGCGAGGCCTGGGACCTGCTATTGCAATGAGGGCAGTCTAAGAGTTCAGATGATCCGTTTCTTCGTTCTTTCACTCAATTATTTTTTCACAATTGTTGGAGACATTCTTGAAGCTGACAGAACAGCCAATACTTCGTATTAAAAAGCAGTTGTTAAATATTGCACATGGGAAAATAAATGGCTATTTGGCATGTTTCTAAAATGTCATCAACTCTTCTTTGCTCTTCAACATGTTTGCATGTGGGCAGAGGCCTAAGATCAGTGAGAAAACCAAGAAAAAATATGAAGCAGCGTTGAAGAGAATTGTAATATTTTCCAAATACTCTACATGTTTATCTCTCATTTTGAATTTTCACCACATTCTGAGATATACTATAGCTGTGGAAAAGAGGTAATGATGACAGTGCAGTTGCACTTTTACCTTCTTTTAATTTTTTTTTTCACCTGAGAAAAAAGGCAACTTTCACCCCAGAGAAGGAATAAAATCCTGAGTTCTTTATCTGATGCATCAGGAAAGCCACCAGTAAATTATTCAGATTAAATATTTTTCAGGTCACGCCTATGTATACATAGATACACAAATATATGTGGGTGTGCATATACTTATTTATGAACAACCATCACTAATAGAAGGATTTTGTCTACTCCAGTGATAACAAGTGGAAATTTTAGATCCGATTGAGTAGGTCATACAATGAAACACTTTATTTTTGTGCACCATCTTTCATGAAAGCATATCATGAAATTCTTCAAAGCCAGTTTATCTACACATTCCTGAATGGTGCAACTAAAATGCTCAGCTTTACAGGAAGCATCTGTACATGTTGCAGGGCAGGGGTGAAGATGGAAACAATGGCCAAGTTTCAGGAGAATGATTGAGTGCTGGAAGACTGGGAAGTTCATGCAATGGGATGGACACTTTTTTTAGGCAGTTGGAGAGGCTCTGCCCGCTGAGCAGACGACTCCTGGAAGGAATTTGAAGAGAATTAGTGGGAATGGCTATTTCAGATGGCAGAAGGAATCAAAATAGAAAGCCAGTTCCTTAGGCTTGGACTGTCTCCTTTCAAGTCTGAAACATATTTCCTTTCTGTCTTGGATCTTTTGTATCCAAGAGCTCTTTATTCTGCTCTGGTAATAACAGCCCAGAAGAAAGGCTCCAGGGGGGAAGAAACTGGGGTGATCTCTGCTTGTGACCCCTTCATCTCTCAGGCTGAGGTGGACAGGACTTGCAAACTTTCTGGCTGTTGCGGATTCGTACTGTTTGTATATTTCCTCAGCATACCCCAGCTTAGCCCCCAAACTCCCTGCCTGCTCTCTGGCAGCAGTATTCGACCTGGTACAGCTTGTAAACAGGCCCTGGCTGAGTATTGGCTATTAGCAACAAAAAGAACATGAGATAAATCTAAGATGATAGATTTTAGAAGCAGATTGGACTGGACCTTGGACACTGACAAATTGATATTATTTTTATTTTGGGCACAAGAAGACACATATTCACATGATAAATATCAGAAAAATTGGCTTGATTTTAAAAATCATTATGTGGAACAGAATAAATTTAAATTATAGAAGTTTGTACTTCAGTTCTTTTCCTTATAAGGTCTCTTGCTATTAATAGGCAAAAACTACATACGCAGTGTATGTTCATTAGATGTGATTTTAAGAAATTATGAAAATCTCCATATTCCACTTGAAAATAATAGCTACAGATTTTAATAATGTTCTGAGAAGTTTAATCATTACATATAAAACTCAAATTTGAATTATATGGTGGAAATCCCTTTGGTTTCACTCAGGCAAAATTCTTATAATGATCTTGCTCTTTCCTAATTTTTTTCTCTCTTTTGGGCTGTGACGCCCCTTGTTTTCTCGTCTCTTTTGTACAGTTTTTCTTCAGCTTCAGCATATTTTCTAATCCATTGTAATGTCTTATTGTTAGCAATTCTTTCAGACGATGTAAAGCATAGTTGCTCCATTTGTAGTAAAAAAAAACCCCAACACTTCAGTATACATGTAAAAAGGAGAATTTTCTGTTTTTACAAACAGAAGTTATGATACTAATAAGATTTAAGCACCAACAAAAATCAACATCCATAATTAAGAACTTAAACACAGAAACATATCTCAGTTTGGATCATCAGAGGTCTTCACATCTTGCTGTGGGTCAAAAATTAAAGACAAAGAAAGTTGAGTGAAGCTGCTTTCGGGGCCTTCGGTCTGCTGTGCTTCCTTCTGTGTTGGGTTAGGTGTTTAGGCATCCAGGTGGTAGCTGAGACATTCTTTCCCTCTCAGAGGTTGTGCTTAGCTACAGGCAAAAAACAAAGGACCTGACTGTATATAGCTTTATGATCTTAGAACAGGCAAGTAATGACTTACCGGGTGCTTAATAAGTCAAGGAACTTGGGGCATGATAAATTGAATTTCCAGTTATCTATTCAAAAACAGATGGTCACATTTCAAAACACTTTGTTGCCAGCATGCTAACTTGAAAGGTCACACAGTGCTCTCAGCTGAGTTTTTCTATTGTTTGAGGTTTCTGCTTGCAGGCTGAGAGCAATATCCTGCACATTTTTTTAGCCTGTGATGATACTAGTCACTTTAATCTGACATAAGTATGGCCTCCCACTCCCGACTGGATGCTCTCCTTACTCCTTTGGGTAGGCATGAGATTTGTGCGGCTGCTTGGTGGTTTGACTCACCCTACAAATACTAGTTCTGGTACAGCTGATGATGGTGGGAATAGGCAAGCTGGGGGAACATGGGACCTTCTTTTCTGTCAGCAGGCAACATTTACATCAGATCACAATGTCTGACAGAGAGCGTTAAAGTAAAATCATCTTCAGCTTCGTGGATGAATTTGAAATATTTTGTGGCTTGGGTGCAACTTCTATGCATTTATTGTATTACTGCCAAGTATAATTAAATCTGTAGAAGAAACTTCACAGCATGAAATGCTAAATCAGACAAACTAGGCTGTGACATCCCTGACAAAACTACACCTGGGTCTCATGGCAAAGGCTTTTTACACTAGTAAATAATCACATGGTAAATGGAAGAATTTGGGGAAGCTTCAAGTTTATTGTTCTCCTTGGTTTGTCTGCCAAGGCAGCAATGAAAGTAATTAACTGTTAAGTCACATTTAAACCCAAGTAGTAGAGAAGAAAGGATAATAGAGGGTAATAAATCCATTTCTATGCCTTGTCTGATCGTAGCCTACCACATTTCTAATATCTTAAAATGTTTATATAATAACACAGAAATTAGAGATGCAGAGACTGTTTTGCAGTCATCTGTTTCGACCGCCATTTCTCCTAGTTCGTTTTTACTCCATCACATCAGGTTTTACCTTTTCAGATTCACCTAGGTAGTTCTTCTCTTTTTTTTTTTTCATATAACTACTCTATCATTCTTCATCACCTGATTTTTCCAGTTCTCTCCAAAAGGCCTAGGTTTGCACCACTGGCCAGCTTTTAGAGGTTGCTTTTCAGTCTTTTCAGTTAATGAAGGCTCAGGCACACAAAAGGGAAGAAGAGTCTCCTGGCGACACCAAGCTACAGTTTCTACAGTTTCTGAGTCTGTCTTTTACCAGCCTTTCTCCACTTCCTCTCCAAGGGATATGCACACATGGACTGTGAAGGGAAAGGTATTTAAACTATAACCTCCAAAGAATTAACTGTCAGAGTGCGATCTAAAAGAATTAGCTCATTTCAGCCAAACAGCATTTTTGTTGCATGATCAGTGACACCACTTTTCCTCTTTCACACACAGACTTGCTAGATCCTTTTTAGTAGGTACTGTTACATACACCCAAGTGGTAGTGAATACCACAAGAAGCATCTGTGGCAACACAAATTGTTTCAATTTTCTCCTGGCTCCTAATACAGAGGTTTTGGGGTTTTGTTGTTGTTGTTATTGTTTTTGGTGTTGCTGTGGTTGATTATTTTTGTTGTTGTGATGGTTTTTTGTTTGTTTGGGTTTTTGTTTTTGTTTTTTTCTCTTTTTTTGTTTTGTTTTTTTTAAACCATCTCTTCTGATAGCAAACATAATATTGATTTCTCCTATTTGAGACAGCATTGCCTATAATCAGTGGTTCTAGGAGCAATTGTTTAGCCATGCTGAGCACTGTTGCAATGCTACTTGTCAACACATCCTAGAGAGTAGGGGAGCCTTGCACCTCATGCCACCATGTACAAGCCTGTTCAGGCTCTGCAGCACTCTCCAGCACAGGGTTTCTGCTCCCCTCTGTGCTCCACGACAGCACAGATGAAACTGGTCTAGTTTTTTTGCAGCTAATGGACCTTCTCCAGGTGTCTGTCCAAAGCAGATTTGTGTCTGTGCACACATGTATGTGATACAGCCTGAACCAGATGGTGTCTAAGAAGCTGCTGAAGAGAGTGATGAAATTACCCATTTCCCTCCTTTTCCTCCTCACAGCAAACCTCAGAATCTTTGGAATGAACTCAGCGGAATGACATTTTTTCACGAAGAAATAAGCTGGATCTCAGAAATTAGTCATTCTCTTTATTCTCCACAAGAAAACTGAGGATGAACACAATAAAACAATTAAGTCCACTGAGATACTTCTAACATCTTCCCAATTACTTCAGGGAATACTTCTCTTGTCTGATGATCCCCATATTTTTCCTGGGAAAATGCCTCACAAGTGTTGCTTTTTCCTTTCCTAAATATTTCATTGCAATTATTTTTTAAATGTCTTGAACAAATTACTGGAAGTATAAATATGTGTTTCAGATTCCTTTAGAACTCAAATCCTGTAATTATTTTCCTTGTAATACACCTGAATTATTTTTCTGACCAATATTTTTGAAACCATCTTATCTGCAGGGTTAAAAGATAGAAGTAGCTTTGCTCTCTTTAAGAGCTGTCTTTTTGCATAAAATTCTATGGTGATCTCTTCTTTTTCTACAGTGACTTTTGTGCTGTTTAAGCAAACAAGTTACAATTTGGCAGTCTTTTTTTTCAGGTGTCTACTCATTAATCAGTGGTTAAGAAATACCTCTCAAGGCTGATGTCTGAAGACTGCTGTAGTCAAGTAAGGATTTTGATTAACTTCCTTTGTTATTTAGTTTGAACAATACATTCTCTTATCCCATTTGGGTTTTGCAATGCCTGGGGTTTAAAACTACTATTGAATGGACTATTATTGTCTTGGAAAACACCAGGAGCATGATTACCTCTTGTGAAGTTATTTATATTTGTGTATGGAACATGAAAAATGGAGTTTTAATGTAAATGAGTAGAGAATTATGGCATATAATTGTAGTATTTTCCATGCTGCCCAATTTTCACAATTGTGATGTCCTGAGGTGCAAAGGAATGGAAAATCATGCTCTTGATTAGGAATTCTTTGCTTTTTCAAAAGAAATTTCAACTGGTAATTTCTTTTTTGTTTCAATTATGATATTCTCTAGTTGATGCAATTTAGTGTAGCCTGGCCTGAGTCAGAAACATTAGAAAATCTTTGTCTTTGGAATTACAATTATCAGCTCTTACACTTTGGCAGTTATTTCCTGGAAGTTTGCTTGCTTTGGTCTGCAGTAAGTAGACAGTACATACAGCAAACTGATTGTTGTGGAAATGGGTGATCAAGCTGCAGGTTTATTCCAGATTTTGGAAAGGGAATCCTTTTGTACATTTTGATTTACCGATGTTGTCTCTGAGTAAAGCAGTTCTGTCTTCATATTTATTTCTATCAGTATTTTCTTTCACCTAATGTGAAGATATTCAGTGGTAGAGATGTTGTGCTTGTTTAGAGCTAGCAGTATGCTCAGCTTTGTACAATACTCAACAGCAGACAACCACTGCCCTGGAGACCTTAAAGTATGAAAATACCTCCGCTAGTGCTTCAGCTTTTTTCAGCCTTTAACGTTCTCAAGATTTTCTTATTGTTTTGTTTAATCCTAATAAAACTCAATTCTAAACAGTCAGCTTGGTTCCTTTCTGAAAATAATCTGGTAAAAGGTAAATTACTCACTTTTAGATATGAAAACGTGTGTGGGTTCAATCCAGGATTCACTGCAAAGCAGAATCCCATTGTTATGAACCCCTCTAGGTTACCTTAATCTTGCCTACCTTCTCCCAACAGTGCTAGCAAAGCATTTGCAAGCCCTCTGGCTGTATTATCTGTCTTCTTTCTGGCTGTAGAGAGCAGTTTAGTTGTAGCAAACTGCTGGAGCTCTGATTGCAAATGAGGTCATCTGGGTAAGACGTCCTGATGCTTTCATGAATATATGTGAGTATTTTGAAGCAATGAGAGGTATGTTTCTCTAATGAGTCTCATTTGAACACTGTGCTGTGGGGTTTTTTGCCATCAGGACTGTCAGGGGCAAGGTGAAGATGAGTGTGATCTGCTAGTTTAATACTAGGCGAGGGAAGGATGGTAAGAGATGACATCATATGCTAATGGAAAAGGACTAAAGAAGAATGAGGAAAAAAACTTTAGCGGAAAGGCTTTGCAGTCCATTGGATACCGCCTCTTTTTGCTGTGGGTATTTTTATAAGTGTTTCTGCCTCTATGGTTTCTCCTTTCTAAGAACAACATCAGTCAGCACTGAACTGTGGTATCTCAGATTCTTTCTAGGGATTAGGCTGCAGGTTTAATTTTCAGGCTGGCATAAGGACCATCTGTTCAGTGTTGTTTGCAGGCAGAGTGGAGATATGTGTGTTGTGAACATAACACACTGTAAGAAGCGAAGGCAGAGAATAGACTTTAACATCTTGTTTTTTCCAATTTTGTTGTTAATTCTGTTGTGCTTGAAAGAGAATGCTTGGAAAGTATGAAGCTCTTAGGTCCTGTTCTGTATGTGGTAAACTAAGGGAGGACAGTTTCAGGTTCTTCTTCAGAGTGGTTGAACTGTGTGATGGCTTGCAGGCTTGGTAAGAAATGGAGATATTCTCTGTCCGAAAACTACTACTATATTGTGGTGGTTACAGTAGCTTAATGCTTTCGAGAAAGAGAGCATTTGCTCTGTATTCACACACTTAAATTTCCCGTCTCCTCGACACATACCTTGTACTGACTTCTTCCTCTTCAGCTCCACTCTCGTCCCATTAAGTCACTGCATATAAAAAATTGCTCTTTGCTGTCCAATCTGGTATGAAAATTATGCCACAAACAACTGCAGGAGACCTGCACACTTTTGTGTGTTTAAGATTAAGCCCTACACCCGTATTACCCCCACCTGACTGGGGCTACTTCTGCTTCATAAACCAAAGCCAGTTCTTGGCCTTGACATGATCCAGGATTACTGAACTAGTTCTCATGCCTTCTCCTGCAATTCAGCCTCCATCTCCTCCATCATACATAGGGATGATCTTCACCTTAATTTATTATTCTTAGTGTTTTCAAAGATCTAAAGTTGCTACTTTGATTTAAAAAATGTATATCATGTCTCTTTGCAGGAAGAGAGAAAGAATAGGAGGGCTTAAATCCAAGAGAAGATTGAAGAATTAGAGACATAAAAAGGAGGTATGGAAAAGGTCACTACTTACACTGTCACACAGAGGTAGCCTCTCTTCTCATTCCTGCTCCATCTGATGTTAACACCAAAGACAGGATATTGGAGATTCATAAGAGAGATTCTTCAGAGACTCATACCTTATGGTATACCTCATATTCATTAGCTACTGACCTTAGTGATCTCCTATCTGCAGTCCTTCACTCTTCATTGGGAGCCTTGTTCTGTTATTTCTGTAGAAGGGTTAGTAAACGTTAGGAACTATCTGAATGAATGTTTAGGGCTTGAAACACAATGGAACTCACTGAGAAAGAAAAATATAGAAGTTTGTAAAAAATTGTCATCTGTTTTCAACATCAATTTGGTATGTTTAGGAAGAGGACATGTGATGGAAATCCTTACCAGAAACAACTATGTGTTTGAATCACTAAGAGTCCTAATCCACAACCACAAGAAGGCTAAAACGAGACAACTATAAAACTGCGAAACTTTGCATATCTCTTTGTCACATACTACTTGCATGGCCCTTCCTGTGACTGCAGATTTAGCTTAGCTGATCTTGTGGTATCCCCTCACTCATGAATGATAAACATTCTTCCGTGTGCCACTGCTGCTCATAAGGACCTGAGCCCTCCCTGTGAGGAGGAGAACACACATGGGAAAAGGAGAAGCTGACAGGTGGGCATGGGAAGGTTATACAGTGATCCCAAGCCATGTCTGTGACTCAGACCCATGCCTATAGTGAGCACATCAAAATACAAAGAAGCAGATGGATTTTAGAGCAGTTCAGGTACAAAGAAATGAGAAAACATCTTGGTACCATTTTCTCCCTGCTCCTCATAGCTCTCTGGCCCTCTTAGATCTGCTGTCTGAGCTTCCCCACGAGCAGGCTATAGTGTCTTTCAGTCAAATTAACTTGTTGAACAATGTGTGTTCCTTAATATATTTCACCACATTGTACAGATTTAATCCAGATCAGGCATGGAAGCGTGATCTCAACTCTGCAAAGTTAACTGGAGAGTGCAATATACATGCTGGCTTTATTCTTTTAAGCTGGTTTGCACTGGCTTCAAGACAGCAGACCGTTTCTAACCTAATATGAAGATAAAACAGCACATACAGACAGTACTCGAGGTAACATCAGGGCTGCTCAGACAAAATCACCTACTTGGCGTTGTCTGAACCAAGATGAAGTGGCAGAGTGTTTGTTATGGTGTAATGCTCTGTGCTATACAGCCACACAGTTTTGAACTTGATGATAGTTTTCAGATGCTTTTAAAAACCACTGCATGCTTTCAGACTTGGTTTACCATCTCATGGTGCTACAGCACTCAAAAGTACTGAAAGCAGGTATTTGCTAGCACTAGCCATTTTCACTGAAGCAGTGTAAAAGAACTTCTGCTTTGCAATCAGCATAACTGGCTTTGCCTATTAAAAGTCAGCCTACAAACAAAGAGGTCCAATACTCCTGGATCTTTCTATTTTTTTTCCAGACAAATGCAACTGAGCCTATGCAAATGCTAAAGAAGTATGAAATATGTTATTCCTTTACATTTGTGTTAATAAAGTTTCAGGTATGCTATGGATGTTTTCTTCTAGTAGTTGTAAGACACAAAGTGTAGGATTTTTTTCAAGTGTAACTATTAATACAGAAAGGATGACAGAATGAGAAACAAGGCACTGTAATCATGTTCCATTTCTATTTTTGGGGAAAATTTTATTTGACACAGTCATATTTTCCTCCAAACTCTCAATTTTTCACGGGTGACAGTCAAGTTATAGCCCAGACATAAGAATATTACTACTTTCCATGCCTTCTCTGAACTGCTTTTACATGAAAGGAGGGAAATGCGGTATCTCAGGATGACAACGGCCCAATGAATTGCGAGAACTTTTTATTTAGAATAATTCATTATAAGCACATTGTAGCATCAAGATGCATTTTTGTAGAAATACTCTTTGCCTCTTAACTTTACCATTGCAATAAAAGCATTTTGGTATCATATGTTTTCACATTCATTCACCTTCTATTGTATTTCTCAGCTATACCATCATTTGTTCAATGCAAGAGGTCTCCAGGGTGAATATGGAATAACATATAGGCAAATAAATGTCTTGTTCAGTAAAATTTAGGCACCTGAATAAAAGCAAACAATCCAGATTTTACGGAATAAGCCACCTGGTTTGTAGAAAAAGCTTTTTATGAACCTTGAGAACGATTACTCTCTTTTACAAAAAGTAGAGTTGCATTGTCTAGGCTAACCATTTAAGACCCTGTTCTTCTGTCCTTAGGGCACCTAGACCTGGACTTAACATTTCTACTGCTGAACAGATGAAATTCCATTTGTACAATCTAGCACTCAGCCCTGTGCCACATGTGGCCGTGTAAACCCAAGGTGTCACGTGTTTGAATTCATTATATCTGAAATAAAATACATGGTCTTGCATCCCAGGAAAATGACGTCTTTATATCAAGAAACTGCTGTGCATTCACTCCCTGACATGCGGGAGGATATGTAGGCTGTGTGGGAATACTTGGGAGAACAAGCAGGTGAGAAGTCCATTCACTTGGCATTGCAGGAGAGGAGAATGTCTGGCATATCATACTAGTCCTTCATTCTACAGTACTGCTGGATCCTGCATTGTACTTAGGCACTATCTGGAAGACCTGTAGCTCATCCCTGTGTCATACTACTCTCCCAGTTTGACAATAAAACAACATTTGGGGCCAGTGGTCAAGACCATGTCAAAACCAGCAGGACTGGTCAAGCCCTGCTTAGTTTTCCAGAATAGAGGTTATCTGAGTGCCTAATCATAAATAAAGAAAGAACTTTATATCTCAGCAAGTGAGATAGATATTAGACCAAGGAGGGTCTGGTGCCAGATTTAAGAATAGCACTTAAGTGCTTCCTTAACATTTACATCAAAGCTCATGTGTTTGAGAGACTTGGAGACTCACTTCCCCCAAATTTCCGTCTGGGTAACTAATGCGTCAGAGTACTCAGCATGCACTCTGCGTAATAGAAATCACATTTTTAGATATCATTTGGCATCTAAAAAATTCCTTGGTAGTATGACTTTGGTCCATGAAAGCACTTTAATATAGGATGTGAACACCAGCAAACTGTAGCCTATCTTAGAAAGCTTAGGTAAGTTGTCCTAGATTACTCTTCAACCTTATCTCTTTTGGTATTGCAAAGAATGCTTTCAGGAATGTTTTTCTTCTGATGTTTCCATTCACAGCAATTAAAGCATTTCATGCTCTTTAAAGTTGTGCTGCAACTGTCTGTCTTTTGTAGACGTGTGAATGGAAGAAGAGAGAGTCTCACAAAACTGAAGCTAGCCCTGCACATTAAATTAATTGAATTTTTCAGATATATAGGCTGCAGACAATTTGAATAGCTTTTTATCCAATCTGCCCACCCCATCATACACAGATTTTATATTTCAGTGGTATTGGGGGGGGGGCATAACTCCCATTTTTTTCCTTAATCCTCTATCACAGTGCAGCAAGGGACAGTGGTGGGACTAGAAATCCACACCACTCAATCCATTTGTACCCAGAGAGAGATGGGATGATTCTTCTGTTTCATCCAGAGGGGTTTTGTAAAGTCTTTCCCCTAACAAGCCTTTCCATTTGACAACTTCTCACCTATATGCTGATGCTTTTGGGAACTAGGTGTGAAACCAAGAGGAGAAATACACCTGCTTGCATAGTGATTTTTTCTAATGTTAATAGCGGGAAGTATTATGTAACATGACTTTTGCAAACAACTGGAAGTTTAACTTGGCAAATGGCAAGCAGCCTCTGCACAATAGTGTTCTCTGCATGTGGAAATTACCATCATGACTGATTCAAAAGTTTAACATAACTGACACCCTGCTGGAAAAAAGTAGCTCAGACAAAATGAAGTATTCTGAAATGAAGTATTTCAAAAACTAGGTGCTTGGACATGAGTCTAACAATGCTGAGAAATTTAAGTCACTCATTCAAAAAGGGGAGAATAAAAGAGAAGAAAACTTTCGCTTTCATGCTTCTAGCATCTTCATTTCAGAAGGATGCTGCAGTGGTGGATTTAACTCCTTTATACATCAAAGAGTAGCTGGTTCTGGAAGTGGGTTAACATGTGATAATTAAGTGACTTTAAATATTAATCATCCCATTTAAACATTGGCAAAGAAAGATGTCTTTAACAAGAGATAAAATTACATTATAAACATTTTTCCATAAAAAATTTGGCTTATTCAAGTGTTTCTTTGAAGCCAAATGAGAGCCGATCCAGTGTCTGAATACATTCCCAGGGTGCTATGAGGAAGCCAAATTCTTTTCATAATTGTTTGGCAAACTTCTTCCAAAACACACAGCACGTAGACTTAAAATGCATTTTTTCTGTCATGTGTCTGTGTTTATGGGTGAATAGCATATGGACTTTGGTCTGAGCTTTGCTCACCTGAAAAACTTTGGGAGAGGACTCCATGTTTCAGTTAAGTGTTTCCTGCTGAGCAGACAAAACATGTTCATCTTAAGGAAGCAAAAATGACAAAGTTTTTTTAAGGTAAACAAGCCATTTTGTTTCCTCAGGGTGTAGAGTAATTTTGGTTTTGTTATTCCCATCTGGATTAAAAAAGGACAGACTTGGTATCACTACTGTTAGCTTCAGCTTTTCTCAGTGAAATAAAGACAAGATTTGAATAGGAAGTATTTATATAATTTGAAGGCTAAGCTGACCTTGAAGGCAGTGATCAACTTAAAGATTTGTCCTATAGTAGCATATTGATGTGGATGTTGAAATGAGGCAGATGTGCCTGATTGACACAAGGTCAGGCAGGGCTGCATTCTGAGAAGAGATTCTCAAAACTGATAAAACTGATAAAAGTGATGGAAAGCTATTATAAAATTGCTCTCTTTTACAGTCTAATTTACCAGTGGTTAAGGAAAAAAACAGGAACCCTCATGTAGATTGCATTGCATGGATGAGACTCTGTACAGTGTTCTCTCCCATGCTGAACAGTGACCGCAAACTTTCCCATAGGAAACTGACATCAGTAATAATACATTGTTTGGTTAATATAGGAAATACGTGAATTCTGCTATTGAGTTTTTTTCAGGTCTTTTTTTTTCCTGAAAATGTTGCTTAAGGCCCAATTCTGCTGTTCTTGAGCCAAAAAACATTTAACCAAATGAATGTTGAATTTAGTTCTCTGTCCTTATTCAATTGTTTTTTGAGTTAAATATTCATTGACTTCAACAAGAGATTTTCTCTAAGAGCTGAATTAAACTAAGTAGAAACATCGGGACCATGCTAAGATACTGACTTCTCCCACGTCCTTGGAGCTCAGTATACTGGAATTCATTAACTCTCATAAAATGCAATCCTAAAAGTTGATGTGTTATTGAGTAATGATAAATGGAGAGTTCCATACATGCATTATGTTACTTGTTTCCGTTTATACAATGCATAGTAAGAGGCTGTTTTCCCACATAGCTTTTGGATATCGCTTATGATTGCAAAACTGTGATGGTTAAAAACTACCGGCAGGGAATTTGTAAAACTCTCAGTTCTCTGAGTGTCTTGATCTGGGCAGGTGGTGAAAGAACATGGAACTGGCTGATCAATATGATTCTCAGAGTCGTGCTTTTCGTCTTGATGCAACTTGTAATTAAATGATTAAGTATGAGGAAGGTAATCAGGAAAAGGTTAGAGAGGGTTGTATTTTAAATTCAATAGGGAGTGAGTGAAACAGAAGAGAAAATCCACTGCCAAGATTATCAACCCATTTCTGTACTGAGGTGGATGTAGCATAAGACTAGCTGTGGTAAAAAACATGAGAAGCAGAATCTGAATGTCAGACTGCTTCAAAGTTTAAAGTAAGGCAATTTCAAGAATATTCTCCTCTACTCTGCATGCACATGTTCCCAGCTGATCAAACGGCCACTGACAGCAATAAAGTCTGCTGCAGTACCTGCCATGCCACTTGTAGAAGTGTTGGGGCAGCAGTAAAAGCATGGACAGCAAGTTTTTACATCAAGAAAAGTCTCCTCACATATGGAAATGCTTCAATGGCTTGCAGAATTAGTTCCCCACAATATGACCCTGTTACATCTTAATTCTGATTAAGAGTAGTGTGAAATCTGAGTTTCCTAAGGAGAACAGTGTTAGAAGATATAGTGCCTCTTTGCCAAATTTTCTGCTGATCTATGCTCCATCTATTTGTTGATGTCTGTGTAGACTATTTACATCAACAGAAAAGTGTTTTTTCTTTACAAGGAAAAAGTAATTTGAAGTGCTCTCTGCTCCAGTTGAAAAACTCTCAAAGATTTGGTCTCTTTCTAAAAACAGATTGTTAAGATTACATCATTTGTATGAATATTTGACTTTTTTCCCTGAATGGATTCTAATAATTAAATAAGATTTCTGTTCTTTGTGCTTTTTTCATGGGTTTGCGTACCTTTTCTGCTTGTTTTGCTTGAGACTGTTAGCACATACAGACCAGAAAAATAAGATTGTATATTGACCTAAGCAGATTCACTCCTAAACAAACTATTCCTCAAAGACTTCCAGAAGGCACCAGCAGCTCTTTAAGAAGTAACAGCCTACAAAAATGTTATTTTTCACAGTTAAACAGACTTTGGTCTAAAGCTGTGCAAACAAGCCTCTGAATCCTTGTTGCTTCCAGGGACTGTTTTTGGGTGTGTGCTGATCTATAAATCAAAAGGATTTGAAACAATGTAAGAGAAAATATTTAAAGAAAACAAATACAAAAGGAAACATTTTTCTCTTCTCGCTCCTGAAGATCAGGACCTTCCAAAGAAGTCAAAGGCATTACAGGGATGCAAAATTTGAGTATGAAAGAGGAAACTCAAGACTGCCTGGTCCAAATCTCACTGAATTAGTGCCAAATTCGTCCTTGACCACAGTGAGTTTTTGTTGAGATCCCATGCTCTGATCTTGGCAATCAGGTTGGATACCACATCACAGTCCACTTCGGTTTGAAACAGGTAAGACCGAAACTGGAGCAAAAGAAAGTTAAAAATAAAAGACGGCATCAGATCAATGTGGACCCTGCCAGGCTCTCTTATAAAGAGTATGTGACTCTTTGTGAAACCATATGTAACATTGGAATTGTATGAAGAGCCCAAATGGCTTAAAGGCTTTGGAGTAGCACTGATGTGCAAGGCCCTGAAGCGATGGGACGCTTATTGATGCCCTGCCAGTACTGCAAGATAATACATCCACAGGTGTTCTAAACCAGGCAGCTCATTTTGGGTCTTACTCTGCTGCTGATGTCAGTGGCAAAACCTCTGGAGACCTCAGTGGTGAGAAAATCCAGGCAGTGGTGATGAAGAGAATTCATTTGCTCTGATGGGAGCAGAACTAACTCTGAACAGTCCCATTTCCTGATGTTGACTGTCGAAATCCACCCTTGTGTTCCTGATGGCTGATATCAGAATGCAGTAATAGAAGTACTGCCCACCCAAGCAACCTAAACATTAGAGTGCAGCTGGAGGTGAAATCTGTGTGTATGAGAATACCTGTAACAAATAAAAGGTTTTATTCATGTCAGGAGCTACTTAGATGGAAAAATAAATAAATGGCAAATTTGTTCTCACTGTTCTTTTTAAATAGAATGAAGGTGATCGTTTCAGGAAAAAAAAAAGAAAACTAATAAAAAAACCCAGCAGTCATTTAAACAGCTCTAATTTTATTTGGTTTAAACAATAAAAATATAAGAAGAGGTAAAAGATGGCGCTGGATCAGGTGGTGTTAATTGCTGATTCTAGGTGGGGTTTTTGGGTTTTTTTCCTCTCCATGCATGTACTGATACTCATAGTATTATCTAAAAGGAATATAAGAAGCATCATAGTCCATTATCAGCAATTAATCACTGAATAGCCTGTCTCTGAGGAAAGTTGCTTCTCTGAATAATCGGTGCAAGCTTATCCTTTGCATTCAAGTCAATGACTTGTGTTGTTCATAGAAAAGCTGTCCCAGTGCAGCTATCCAGTATCTCAGAGATCTGTGAGGGAGCAGATTTTGTCCCTAAGGCTTTCCTTTGTAACTTTTTGATTAGCCTGCAAGAGCATAAACAGTACACAGCTTTGATGAGTGTTAAAAAGTCCAGCCAGTATCAGGGCTTCAACAAATGTGTGTTTGTGTGCATTACTGCCAGGTGGTGCTTGGGTCTGCAGTTTGTTCTCTGGTCCTGATCACTGCCTGCCTGCACTGCACAAATCTTACTCACCCTTGAGCTCCCATTAAGAGTCAGTCAGCTGCATCTCTTCTGAAACAAACCCCAGGTGCAGCTCTGGGGGAATCTCACTCCAGGGACGGCTACAAATAAGCACTGTGGCTAAGACTCCACAGTCTTGTATTTGTAGTCTTCTAGGAGACTGCACTCCAGCACATGCAGGGCATGCAGGGCTTAACAGTATAAAAAAGTAATGCAGATATGCTCCATCACAGTCCTCATACCGTTGCAGATCCTTTGAACTGAATAAAATACACAGAAAATAATAACTGTCTAATGGCCCGAGGATACCAAACAGGGCCCAGGAGAGACCCAGGACCAAGTGCTGTGGAATATGAATGCAGCCAATGGTCTTTTTCTTCACCTTTGGGTGAAAGAGCATTTAGCACGGTAAATATTTACCTACTCCAAGTGTATATCAGGCATGGCTAAAAGGAATTTGCGTAAGAAAGACGATAATTAACGTGATCAAGTATTCAGTAAATTTTTTACTGATTATAGCAACTGACGCAAGCAGTCAGAAGAGTAACAGGCTGTGAGGTTCAGCAGACCTCAATCTCTTGGAAATTCCATATGGTAATTTCCTATTTACTAAGAACAAGGTGCCAGGTCACTGCTAGTTTAGATTGGGGCATTAAGTATGACATACTATCACCATTTCAAAAACTGCATCTCTCTGACAGTTTCTATTTTTGTCTTCAAACTACAAGTGTGACACTGTGAATACTGAAAACATAGGAAATACATTTAATTTGGTTTCCCTGTAAGAGAAAAATACGATTTTGGAATTATATTTGGAGTCAAAAAGGCTGTATGTTTTGTCCATCAGATCTCCTCAGAGGTTTCTTCTCCTGTAATATATTTATCCTGCTGGGTGGGTTATTTTTGGAGTCATATTTCAGTATGATATAGCTTTTAAGGCAGGACAGGGAAAGACAGAAATGTCCTGGTTCATTGGAACGTTTCCATAAGAAGATGTCTGTAGTCCTGTCAAAATAAGACACTCTCATAAGTCCCATTCTGCAAGCAAGAACATGTGCTTATTGTATCCTGAACAGTGAAGATGATCAACTCATTTGCTAGTGTTTGTTAATCTTGCATCACTGCATTGCAATCTTAATAAATGTTCCCTCATCTTTCTCTCACATCTTGTTGCTTACATCCTGAGGTGCAGGAGACTGTATTTTTTTCATTGGACTGCAGACATGCCCCTATGGAAATGCCTCTGCACAGTGGTTGGACTAGATGATCCTGAAGGTCTTTTCCAACTGAAACAAGTCCTTGATTTCAACAGTTGCAGAGAAACTGTATGTGAGATATTTTGTCATGTCATTAATGAGCCAAAGGACCCTGATTTCCGGAAGTACTGCTGTGAGACATCTCTAGTCACTGAAAATATGATTCCACAAAGCGAGGAAATCATCTCAGTCCTTTAATGTGATGGTGGATTTTCATAGGAAACTTTTAGGAGCCCCTGAGGGTCTCTTCTACCACATTAATGACGCTGTTTAGCTGCACCTGCAACCCATTAAGATTGCTCTTTCTAATCCGGATGGCAAGCCACCAAGGTTAAATCTGATCAAGGTTCCTTACCCCTGCAGAGCTCAATACATTTTAGAAACTGAACAGAACTCACTTTTTCGTGGTATATAATGAAAAGGAAGGACAAAGCTAAAAAACTAGCTGTGGGGGGTGTTCACCAGCCAGGCATATTCTTAAAAAAATTAAATGCTGATAAATTCTTTTTCTGGATTTTAGTATGTCATTTCATGACACACTTTTCCTGTTGTTATACTTACATAATGAAAAGCTGAAGCAATCAAGAAATTTTAGGCTGAAACATGTAAGGCTTTTTCAGAGCAGAAAAGGAAACCCAGTGACTTCTTGAGCTGTTAAAACTAAATCTTGTATCTTCAAAAGTTGTTTACGTGCTTCATATCTGCAAGCCAGAAAGCATAACCCACAAAGCTGGACTTGTCTCCATGACCCACTGACTTTTTGACATCTTGAGGTCATGCATCCAAAGCATGCACAAGCAGGAAACGCAAGGCTTCTTCCAACCACATCCTGGTGTGTCTGTAGTGTAAATTAGAGCTGTGAGAGCTCTGGGAAAATTCATCTGGCAAGCATGCTATGTTTCTTTTTCTTTTTCTTATAAATTTTGCTAAAGGGTTTGAGCTTAGTCTGAGTCTAATTAAAATTAATGAGAATTAAATGTATGGGAAAAAACCAGAAATCACCCATAAATAATCAGTGGTAGGGACAGAAAACCTGTATATCGAGAAGTCACTCAGCAGGAACCTCCTGTAACTCAGGACTGATGTAAGTGATAAGATGCAAGAGAAAGATGAGGGAACATTTATTAGAATCGCAATGCAGTGATGTAAGAGTGACACATAGTAGCAAATCAGATGATCTTCTTAATCACTAGGGATAAGATATGCACACACTTTTGCTTGTGGAATGGAACTTATGAGAGTGTCTGTTTGGTGTTTTTCTGACAGAACTACAGACTTTTCAATTTCCAGTCCAAAAAGACACCATCTTCTCTTCTTTTACTTATCTAGCGATTTACTTATCTAGCAACTGCACGAGTTCTCTGCCAGTCATCCCTGTCATGTCAGCCAAAGCTGGAAGGAATTGCTCAGATGTCACTGATCCCTGCTGAGAGTCTACTATTGAAGTGTCTCAGATTGCTCTTAAAAATAATCATTTTTTATGAGGCCTATGTGAACAAGAAACAAACAAGAAAAATGAGACATAAAGGAAAAAGCAGAAAATGCAAAGACATTCTGTCAGCATTTGCCTTCAGGATAGCCAGCTGAGATTCAAAGAAAGTAAATTATCTTATCCTATATGATTCTTATCCCTGGTCCAGCTTAAAAATTAATAATATGAACTTTCATGGTGCTCATCTGAAGATGAAGCTACTGAACATGGTGCCACAAGGCTAAATGTTGACTAAATAACGTGCAAGGACAGGGGCAGTACTGTATTTTAAATAAAGGGAGATTTCTAGATCCGTTCCCACATAAATGAAACAAAATCAGATAGGACCATATTTCCTGAGCTGGCATCAATGATATGTGATAACACAAATATTTGATGGATATGTAAAGAGTTCTTCTCGAAGAGTACAGTACATCCAGCTGCCTCCCTCCCCCAAACCACAAAAACTGAGAAATAAATGGCTGCTCTTTTCTGAATGGCAAAAAAGAGTTGTTGGTACAACTGAGATATCAGTGAAATTGATTGGGAAAAGAATTATCTTACTTGCACCAAACAGGAAAGGAATACACAGAGGCTGTAAATTCAAAAATTTCCCCAAGAAACGGCTTGGGAAGAAATACTTTTGCAACAGCATTTTTAGTTTTGTTTACAAAGCAAGAGCAGGTGCAAGTCCAGCTTGACAAATACAACAAAAATTCTGCATGTTTGCAAGTTCTATGTACTGCACTACCGAAGCACCCAGCTGTTCAGACCTTGAAGATTTCAGCTGGATAGATCATCAAATTTATGATCTATTGATATGGAATGAAGGTTGTCAGCAATACACGAGACTCATACTTACATTCAGTGAGGCACGAAATCTCCAACCGACAGGAGCAAGATGCCAAACTGGACAGAAAGAAGTCAAGCTCAGAGAACACAAGTTCAGTAATAATGCATAAGGCTGATGCATGGGATCAGAAAAATAAAGATGATCTCAGCCTTGGTACATCCCATCACAGCCAACCTATCTTTTTGACCACACAGCAGCATATTCAAATGTTGCTGGAATGCACTTACCTCTTCCTGACTATTTAGAATGAAGGACTTGCACGCATAACGCAATGTTGCAAGCTCACATTCTGAGTTCATTGTCTGATTTGATGTCATACAGAAAAGTTCCATCAGCTGCACATCAGCAATGCCATAACTAGCCCAAGATGTTGTTTTATGACTGAGTTTTGTTTTATTTTTCAAAAGATTGATGAGAGTGGTCTGACTGACGTCATTCAAGACATGCCGCAAATACTGAAATTTTAATATTAAAAGTCTATAATGCAGCTCTGCCCAGATGTTATTTATTAGAAATAGACTTTTGTTTTCTTTATTTGTGTATTTTTATTTGGCAGTTCTTATAATCTTTCCTGTAAGTAAAAAGCAAAAATTCCATACCTTTAAATCATAGATGTGTGGAATCCCTGCACTCGGTGTAGTGCAGAGGGTTTACACAGTACATGAACGGGTGTCTGTAAATGTGAGCTGAGCACAGCCATCCATGCACAACCTCCCAGGAGCAAGGCAGCAAGTGTGTCAGTGACAGGACAGAAAAAACCTTTCCATGACAGTCTGGAGCTCTCACAAGTCTAACACAACAGTACCTGCAGATTACAGCACTCAAGAAACCTGAAGGCAATAAAGAGGTCATGCAAATGGAAAGATATTTGAAAAGTTCTGAATAAGATTTCTGTTTCTCCTTAACAGATGAATTAAAGCAACTTTATAGCAAGGCAGAAAGGCTTTGCCTGCAAGAAAGTTTTGCTTGTGACAAATAAATGAATAATGAGAAAGGCTTTGTTAGGTGATTTGTTTGATCTGTAGAGGTTATAAAGGGTATATCAAACTGATAATTCAAATTTCTAGTGATCACTGGTTTTATTTCTGTGTTTGTGTTCGAGAATGTCAGGAAGCTACTTCTCCCATAGCACATTTGAACTGGTATCAGTCACTGCTTGACTGGCCTGTGTATTTCACGAAAGGCAGCTCTATGAGGTGCATTTTTTTTCCTACTCACTGTAAGCAGATGAGTCTGAGACTTTAAAATGACATTGAAGAGACATAAACATCAAGCACGGTACTGCGGAATGCCAGGAAACAAGAATTGAAGACTGACTGCCTATAAAACCTAAACAAATGTTTCCATCAGTAAAACGGGTAAAACAGTTTCAAGAAACATGATGCAATTAACAGTTGCTTATGAACACGCAATGGTTTACTACAGTTCTTCTCAAATCAGTGCTTTGAATTTTCTTGCAATTTTGGGAGTCAGGTCACATATCTTCTTGGCAGATAGTGTGTGGGTATCTTAGCAATGATTGCATTTCCTGGAGCGTACCGTATACTCACTGCAACATAGCACAAGTGTGAAAGAGGCTATTATTAGGCTTAAATCAGTAACTCGTGTGGGTGGAACCATTATAAAAATGAATCATTTAACACTCTGCAGCATTACTGCACATCCAGCTTCGTTGTCCAGTCATTTTTACTACCACAATCCACCATTATCACTGGTTTGGGCAGAAACTGTACTTCCAGTTGTTAAACATCTATGATTATGTGTACATTAATGTCTTCCATAGCATGTTGCAAAATGCCTAGCCCTTCAGCTGTAACAACTGTTTGCAGAGCTGTCTTATCAGCCAGGTAAGAAATCTTCCCTTCCAAATGATTATTGATTTCAGGCCAAAGCAAAATATATTAAAACTCCCTACAATAGCTGCTTTACTGTTTTTTGTCGGATCAGCTGATTTTCTTTAATACTTTATTTCCACTAGGATCGAACTCTTATAGGTGGTGCCACTGTTTTCTGGCTCAAATATGATTTAAAAAAAAAAAAAGAAAAGGATTTCTATTTCTGTGTCTTCCCACAACTCATTTAGCTTGCATTTTTCTTCCCTTGCTTTTCCCTTTTCCTTTGAATGTAGAGTTCTTTGTACTCCTGTATTGGCAGTTCTCTCCAGGACCCTCATTCTCAGAGTCAGTGCCAAAAGCATGTATGATGTGTTTAAGGACGTATATGCCCCATTTTTCCTTTCACTCACTGCAAATACTGTCAGAGAAAGCAGTCCCTGTAGTTATGGGCACAGGAATAATGCTGACCAGTCTGTACCCCTGGGCATGCCAGTCTTCCTCCTGCAGCTCAACCCGAATACTGGCTTGAGAAGGCTCAGCAGAATTGGTCTTACTGCTGGTAAACCTGCTCACCTTGCTGAAAAATCTGTTGTTCTCCGAAGGGGTGGTTGAGGTGCTTAAGTTGTTTTTGTCTCCCTGTGTTGTGCCAAAGGTAAGGTAACAAAGAAAAAGTCTAACAAAAGGGCCAGTTGAGACCTGTATGAACTACCTACAAAAACAATTATGGTGTTTGATCCACTGTTTCCATCTTGGGAAGTATCACTGTGAAAGGAGTATCTCGAGGGAAGAATAGCAGAGCTGTTTTTCTCCACTTTATTAAGGACACGAAAGAAAGGGGTGGGAGACTCCACAGCAGGACAGCTAGCACAGTTGAGGATCTGCATCAAGAGACAAATCTTGCAGAAAGCATCAGGATTAAGAAGAAATAGTTCTCTTTTATTTTATCAAGTTAAAACAATTTTGTAAAATTCTAACTCCTGGATCCAGGTGATTACAGATGCCTCAGGAAAGGCTGAGGGAGCTGGCCCTGTTTAGCCTTGAGAAGAGGAGACTGAGAGTGGACATCATCAATGTCTGTCAGTATCTGAAGGGGGTACCAAGAGGATGGAGCCAGACTCTGCTTGGTGGTGCCAAGCAACAGGACAAGAGGCAGTGGGCAGAAACTGATGCATAGGAAGTTCCACCTGAATATAAGGAAGAACTTCTTTACTGTGCAGGTGACCGAGCACAGGAACAGGCTGCCCAAAGTGGTTGTGGAGTCTCCCCCACCGGAGATATCCAAGAACTACCTGAACACAATCCTGTACCGTGTGCTCTAGGATGACCCTGCTTCACCAGGGGGTTGGATCGGATGACCCACTGTGGTCCCTTCCAGACTGACCCATCTTGTGATCCTGTGATTCTCTTGCCAGTGAAATTTCTCTGTTAGTGAGTCACAAGAGCAAGTTTATCTCTTCCACTTCATGCCCCCTCAGACACACTTCTGGTCACACAGAACCTTAAGGATTAATGTCCTACTTCACAATGGAGGAAAGGTGGCTTCAGCCACAGTACGCCACACCTCTTTAAGATTTGCACCTGAACAGGAAAAAATAATGGTCCAGCAGGATCCGAGAAGAGAGGTGTGAGGAACAGTGAAGTGTCCTAGTGGGAGAAGATTCCTGGGCTGTGTACCTGCACTCAGCTCTGTGCCAGTGTCACAGTGTGGCTATTCCTGAGTTCAGAATTTCAACCTACATTAAAAACAAAGGATTTCAATTTTCCTTTATCTAAATCCTACCCTTAAATGAGTAGGGATGTGACCCTTTTATGGAGAAAAAAGTTTTGACAGCACCAGTATGTTGAGCTGAGGTTTCAAAGTGATCCAACTGAATTGTTTTTCTAAAAATAAAAAAACAAAACAAAAAAAAGCAAAAATTTTGAAAGCAGATAAGATTCTGGCTTCAGAAATTAAAATGTCTCATAAATATATTTGCAGACATTGAAAAAGAATGCTCAATAGATGGAAGAGTCTTCTTCAGCCTAAAGCTGCCAATTTATTTATTTTTTTTAACTTGGTTAATATTTTCAGTAAGTAAATATTCTTTGGGGCCAAAACAAAATGTTACAAAATTCAGACCCAAAATCAAAAATAAGTAATTTGTACTTTTTCATGATTCCTTTCTCAAGTCTGACTGGCATGATATTTTGAGCTCATAGCATTACCAGGTGGGACAATACTGTAGTAGTATATATTATCTCTCAGATCATTCCTTCATTTTCTAGTATCCCCTCTTCCCCCATGACCCTTTTGCTCTTTCTTGGCCACCTCCCAAAATAATTCTCTTCTGTTGTCTTTTTTGCTGACAGTTTCCATTTAAAAGACCTTGGTTTCTGCCCCTTTGTATTCATTACAGAATATAAATCAGAAGATCTCTGATTAGCCTACTTCCTTGCTTTTTTTTTAGCCAGGATGATGTCAGTACAGCTTAGGGAATGAAGTTTATTGGTTACATTGTGGGGTCTCTGCTAGCCAAGTCAAGAGAAGCTCAGTGTTCAGAAGAGTGGAAGCTTGATGTAAACAACTACAATTTGTATTGCTTGGTGAGAAAGAAAATTTGCATGCTAGATGTGAATGTGTTTTGTGATCAGGCATGGGTCTAGCCCAAAGGAAAAAGTAAAACTTAGTTAAAATGTCACAGGTCCCCTTTTATTCTGCAGGAACCAACCTCTGGTGTACTTAGTGATTCATTTGCTGAAAGGTGTGTTTGGCAATACTCTCAGAACTATTGCTTAAAACATTGACATGGAAAAGGTTCCATCTCTTTCCTAATAAAACAACTTATTTAAGATTCACTAGTCTCACAAACCTTCACAAGGGTTCAGTGTTGCCACAAGGAGTGCACTCTTTAGTGGAGTGCTTGGTGGCATTCAGGCTTCTACAAAAGATAGCTTGAGAGTACTCTTAGTGCTTTTTCTTATCCATCTTATATAGTTTGTTTTGTGCAGCAGATATATTTAACATTAGCCAAAAGAGGGATAGTATTTAACAGCAAGGCTAACCTCTATCATCTGACACGTCCAATTTGCTGTTTAGAGTAAAAATCGCATTCCACTGGGAAAAGTCACATCAATTCATATATGCACTGCTCTGTTTATTTATTGAGAAAGCATGTTCTCACCTTATTTCTCAAACCATTCTGATCTGTTTATTTTAAAATGAAGTACTCTGACAATGAAGAAACATAAATTTCATTTCCCCAAATATGAAATAAAATTTCTTTCATCTCAGAGCAGTGCCAGCTATTGGCACTCCAAATCAGATTTAAATCAGTGAATCTTAGCCTTGCTTGTATCATTTCAGGCTCTCACCCAAGGTCCTGAGAAAGACAGTTCCTTTTTGTGAGTATTTTCCCCAAATCTTGATGCCAGCCCCTCACACTCAGGGAGGGGTGCTTTTCGCAGGGCTGGGGGCCAGATGGTCATGGTGCCTGAGGTGTGCCTCTGTCTGACCCACCAGATGGGGATCTCTGTGCAGCAATGGGGTCTCCTCTACCGTCCAGCCACAGTGGGCTGGGGAAACAGCTGTGAACAGCCTTCTCTCTCCAAAAATGTTACTGTGGCCCCCATGCCGATTTCCTGGTAAAAAACTAGCAAACTGCACAGACAGACAAATAAACCAAAACAGACCAGTGACAGTGAGTTACAGCAAACCTTCTGACATAAGGCAGTTTACTTAATTCACCTTGAAATGATTAGGTGTTGCAGTGAGCTTTCACACCTGCATTCAGAAAGGATCTCAAACCCTCTTGTCAGGGCTGTGCTCTGTGCAGAGGTTTTACACTAAATATATTAGGGTCTGAAGGTGACTTGCTCATGGCTGGAGGTGTTCAAAGCTTCATTTCATCTCTAAATGGCTGAGATTCTGTGAACATTATAGTAAAGAGGTAACAATAAAATAATATTCAGTGGCCTTTCACTCTGCTGGTAGTTATTAGAACTCTTGTTATTTGGAATCACAATGAAAAGGGATATTATACTATTTTCCACCTGTTTGAATAAGGACAAATTGAAAGCTGACATTATTTTTTTCCCCTTGAAAACAATCATTCCACTTTGAGACCTAAATCTGAAGATTTCTGAAAATGGCTTATTTTTCTGGGCCATGACACCTCTATAAATGGAGTTTAATGTAGCTGATATGTGACTGAGGTTTTTGAAAGTATATAAGAAACTTTGGGGCTACAGGAATCTCTGCATGATTCAGCTCAGAGAGCCATCAAGTCTTTTCTTTTAGTTTAAGAATACAAGATATTAGAAGACTACTTTTACCAGAACTAATTGCATAATCTGCACTGACTGGCTTCTCATTTTTGAGTCTCAAGTGGGCAGAACTTGGTTTGTAGGATGCCACAATTTTTGTCTGCCTTTTATTTTGTAAAAGCACATTTAATCAATCAATTTAATAAAGTAGAATTTTCTTTTCATTAGCTGCAGACAAAATTAATGTTGAGGACCCTATTATATGATTAATAAATAGCAAAAGATTAAATTTAGAGAGACAGGCATGGTTACCCATAGACATGCATTGTTTGGAAATAAACAGTCAAACATTGTTTTTTATTCTCCAGCTTTACACATATTGCCAAAACGCCACAGGTCTTTAATTCTTAGCACACAGAAGATAGGACATAGGACATGAACTAAACCACAACTTACAGGGAGGATTTTGTAATCATTTCCTATCAGGCAACCAAGAATGTTAGCATACAGAAGCAGTCAGGCCAAAAGAAAGAGAAACCAGCTCTTACTCAAGCTCTGAATTTTAAAGCAAATCTGTGTAAGTATTCAAGGCCAGATTGCATGAGGCTTTGAGCAAGCTGGTCTAGTGCAAGGTGTCCATGCCCATGGCAGGGAGTTGGAACTGAAAGGTCTTTAAGGTCCTTTCCAACTCAAACCATTCTATGGTATTATAACAATCACTCAAAAAAAAAAAAAAAAGGTCATAAAATCATGGGAAAATCTCTTAGATCATTGGGTCCAACCATTAGTTTAGCACCTGACGCATTCTGTGTGGTTATTCCTGCCTACAATGCATTAAAGGGCAGGAAAATGTCACTTTTTTTGGTATGAGCTTTCATACAGACTCCTCAGCTGATGAATGTAACTGAGAATTTGGGGTGTGAAGGGCTGAAGGGTTTCCCAGTTGGAGAATACCAGCTTCTGTAGGCTACTGTTTTGAAATGGCCTTAGTTTGGTATGGAAATAAAAATCGCTCACATACAGCTCGAAACCAATCACCTGTGGAAATATCTACATGACTCTGGCAAGGTGGGCAGTCTGAATTGCTCCTTGCAGCTAAGGAACTGACCAATCTCTGCAGGGCAAGGACAAGGCACGCCGGCAGGCCAGGAGAAGGTAAACATGCTCTGCCTCTGCCTCTGATGGAAACCTATACTGCAACCTTTGCCTTCCTCTGACACCAGGCTGACACTTCCCCTGGGCACATGGACCGACATGGCAAGAACTGTGTGGTTCTGGACATATAAACAGATACAAGGGCTCTTAAAACCCACCGTTTATAGGTTAGTCTGTTGAAAACGTGCTTGTTGGAGGTTAAAGGCTTAAACTACCTATGTTGCCAAGAAAGCTATCATGAGTTTTCCAAACTAAACATAAACATTTTCCTCGCTGTAAATGCTGTCGTCAATTATGCTAAATCCTGCAAATAGATTTTCTGCAAAGAAATGTTTTGTTAATGAGATTAGAGGTTGTCACTGCTGATACATAGGGATAGACCATTAGTTCTGGTAAAATCAGAACTTAGCCAGAAGTTTCATTCTATCTTATTAAATTTTAAAATCAGAACTTGTGCAAAGTGAAGCAACTCCTCTTTAGTAATATCTGTGTTTTCTCAGTCACTAAAGTTTCTCCAAATTTCGATGTACCAGGACAAATCATTTAACCTAAGGGATGAGAAGACAATTAATAGAAGGAGAACATGATGACACACCAATAAATTAAAAACACATAATGAAAATGTATGATCACAAACTGGAATGCAACTTTTCTTTCTTTTTCCATCTATAGTTCCTTTCATAAAGGAAATAGAAAAATGGTGGCTGAAAAATGTAATTGCAACATTTATTATATATCATCATACCAGCTGCAAAATCTTACCAACACTGTGGTTTTCTGCCCTAGAGATCTTAAATATACAGTGAAACTCACACAGTAGAAATTACTATCTAGCACAGCATTGGTCAAAATACTAAATTAAGCTTTGATTTTCAGTTAAATGTTGGAAAATTTTTAAAAATGTTAAACAGGAGGGTTAATTTCTCTGGTAACTGTGCAGTTTAGAGAAATTAGGAAGCCACTGGTTCTTAAATGGAAGGCTCAAATTTCTGTATTATATTTCTCAGACTGGCACTTAAGGATACAACTTTCTTATTGATCTAACAATCCACTCACCAAATCCATCTCTCTCCAAGGTGTAGAGAAGGATGTTGTGGGTGACCATGTCAAAGGCTTTACAGGAGTCCAGATAAATAACATCTGTAACTCTTATCTGCTGATGGAGCCCCTCCAGCAGAGAAAGCCACTAGACTGGCAGGTCTTGCTCTTGGTGAAGCCATGATGGTTGTCCCAAATCACTTCCCTGTCCTTCACGTGCCTTAACACAGCTTTTAGGAGAATCTGTTCCATGATCTTTCCAAGCAGAGAGGGGAGGCTGACAGCTTGGTAGTTCCCAGGACCCTCCTTTCTATCCTTTTCAGCAATGGGTGCAATGTTTCCACTTTTCTAGTCACCTGGGTTTTCCCCTGACTGCCATGACTTCTCAAATATCATGGAGAGTGTCTTGGCAACTACATCAGCCAATTCTCTCAGGACTCTGGGATGCATCTCATCAGGCCTCATAGATTTATGCACTGGTGAATTTTAATATTGCAGTTGATTCTAAGTGGTTTAGGAATTCCCCAAAAATACCACTGAGTCAGGAGGCCTTTTTGCTAATATGTGGCAAAAAAAGTCTGGAGCCTAAACACACCGTACACACCTCAGTCCATCTTCCCAAATGAAATTCTGAAGCAAAACCTTTCTGCCACTTTCTTTCTGATGGTCCTGGTTTTATTTTTGTTAGGTCCTTGTGCCATTGCCATTTGCTACACTCCATGTTTCCACCTTTGCTGAACCTCCTCCATGTGCAGTATCTGCTGAGGAAAGGATTAGCATTCCAATCTAGTCCAAAGAGCTGGAGCAAACAAAAAAATAGTTAGCATTGTCACTAGCTTCTTGATGATTTTTTGACATGCTTGGAATAGTTTACTTAGGCCATATAGATAAGCAAATAACCTACCAGGTGGTGCATGGAGTTTGAGTGTGTAAAAACCAGAAACAATTGATTGTACTTCTGATTAAAGACAATGAGACAATATCATTGTGAAAGGAGAGTGAGATTCAAGAAGGTGATTTCATGTGAAAAAAACACCTTGTGTTCATTCCGGCAAAATTTTATATTTTGGATGCAAAAATATTAAATTTGCTTTGTATACTTACTAGATGTTGTCTACGGCTTGTTGTCATTGCTAAACCAAACAGCATAGCAATACAACATCTTTTTCATGCTGGGAGAGGAAGCAGGAGATTAGTTTATAAGAAATAAATTGCATGAAACTATAAGAGAAATTTTAAGGGTTTTCAACATGTAACACAGTGGAGAGAGCTTGTTTTATGTAGCTTTTAGTGTACATATGAGTGTACATGTGTTTTCTTAAGGAGGCTCATAATGCATTTTATTTGATTTTTTCATGAATTGAAAAAAAGGTCTCTAGTGCTATATATTGTAATCTTTCAGTTTGGAGTTTATTTGATTGTTTGTTTGTTTTTTTTAAATAATCTTTCAACAGAAATATCTCTGTTCTTATAAAATATAATATAGCCTGTGCCTTCACAGTGCTAATTGCTAATTATGTCTTTATGGGTTGTGTGCAATTTTCTTTGTAAAGATTTATTGTATAGTCCCAGTGAGCCACTTTACACGCATTAAAAGAGACATGTTAGGGGTGGATATGATATGATTCCAGTTTGCATTTGAAAACCTGTACCTGTGTAAAATTTGTGTTGGGCTTTGAACGGAAGAGTCCACTCTTAAGAATCTGAGAAACATGGCAGGAGTTAAAAGGAGACTGACAGACATGTAGACTAAGCAATGACCTGAACTACAGTTTAAGGACTTTTTTTCATTTAATGTAAGCTGCATAGCCCAAGAGCCATTTCTAATCTCAGCTCAGTGAAAGTTTCTTTCACCAATTTTTTTTTTTTTTGGGTACAGAGGCGGATTTATTGAAATCAAAACATTTCAAGAATGTGTTTTGCCAAATCTTTCCTTAACAAATGTAAACATTCCAAAAATTCCCTGTGACTGACTTTGACACATTTTTAAAATTATATATTGCCAGTTGAGAACTGGAATGATTTCACATTTCAGAAAAACATTTAGTTTTATTTATTGTCATTAGAGAAAAAATATAGTCTCAAATTCAAACCAAGATGCTCTGATTTTCTGGACTTCAAGGGATTTCACAAGAACTTTTTTTATTTGCTTAATAAAAAAAAAGATCCAAACAACAACATTTAAGCTTTTCTATGTGCGAACATCTAGTAAGCCAAAGGAATAATGTTTTCATGCTTCTTGACAACCAGTTAACAGTTTCACTTCCTTTTCCTCCACGGGTAGGCATGAAATGTGGGTGTCAGACCAGAGGAGTTCCTTCAGAGCTCTCTGCAACATGACCATGGGATAATTGACCTTGAAAGCAAGAGCCTTTGACTAAATGATGACATAGCTGTGGAAATCTCAAGCTGGTGAGACAATTGCGTAAAAGGATGAGCAAATGCAGCAGCAGCTCCCTTTTTTTTTCCTGGGAACCATTTATTAATGTGAAAATTGATGACTGAAGATTGAAATGTATTTTCGTATTTTTTCTTCCTCTTGTGTTCCGGAACTGCTGCTCCTCCCCTCCACCCCCCACCCCCCCCCCAAAAAGAGGGTTAAAGTTATGCTAGGATTCCGTGCCATGGATAAAATCCAGGCCCCTCCTCTGCAACTTCAAAGGGGCCATTTGCAGTGGAATGAGTGTCATTTGGTGGTGGAAGCAGGAAGCTATTTGAGCAAGACGCACGGCATAAATGAGACAAGAGGAGGGGGAGCAGGACCTGAGGACTGGTGCAAAAGGATTCCCACCGATGAGAGCATACCGGTTGTTTCAGCTGCTGGGATACAGGAGGCAATTGCAGGGCACTTGCTGCCGTTCTGGGAGGGGAGTTCGCTTCTCTTGGCTCTGTGCCCTCTTGCCTTGCAACCCCCGTAAGTGCTGAGCTTGGGCACAAGGGCTGATGTTCCAGTTCGATAGCACACAGAGGACCAGCACACTGAATCTAGGAGTATCCCAAAGTTCCCTTTCTCTTGGGAAGATCTGACTTCACCTCCCGCCCTAGCTCATACAATTCTGAAATAAACCACAGAGCCTCACTTGTGCTCTATATGATTTAACAAGCTGAAAAGAAAAAATGCCTTTCCTTCCCCCTGTGAAGTGGACCTTTACTTTCATAAAGACAAAGGGACCTAGTCCTATCACATTCATTGTTGTATACAAAAAACCTCACTATATAACTTTTCTCCATCCTCACTCTTGTGTTTGTGTGCAGTTTTTTTGGGTGTAACTTATTGAAGTTTTGCTTGCCTTATATTCCTGCAGGCCTCGTTTGGATACAATGCATACTTGCCTTACTTCAGTTCCTGTAGACAGCGATATATTTGATCTGCTGGCCTGAGATACGCATTTCTTTCAGAAACTCTAATGTAAACACTGGAAGTAGTTTATAGCTGTGAATCAGCATCCAATCGCCATGATGATTTAAGGCTGTGAAAAAGCGACATGAAAAAAACCCCCTGCACTGCAGCTCAGAGTCTTAAGGTGGTTCTCTATTCCATTCTTGAAGCTACAATTAGAAGTGCTATAAAAGAGAGCTTCTGGATTTCTTCATTTATTTTTTGCTTTCCTTTTTTTTTCCAGTTCTGTTCAAGCACAGGGAAGTATTTTTCTGCTGTGCTGACTTTTTTTTCTGCCTAGCATATTTGGAGCTGAAACAGAGTCTTGCTGACAGGATTTAATATGAGGAAGTTTTGCAATATGCTTTACAGCTGGTGTAAAACTTCTTGGTGAATGTCAGAAGGTAACTGCTGTGATAAACCAGTTAGGTATTGTTGGGCATATTATTTGAACAAGATGCTTTCCCCTCAAACAAACACTTTATTTGTACAGGGTTCTCTCAAGACGTCTACCCTAATTGTTAAAGTCTACCATTTAACCAGCAGAGTTCATTTACGTGCACTTTAAAGAAGTGTCAGAGACAATCCTTGAGAATTGTGTTCTGTTTCCAGTGGTCATCTGCAAATAAAAGGTAATGAATTGCTTCTTTTTGTTTTTCAAATGAATTTGTCCTAAAAATCTGAAATGGTTGAGAGTGACACCAAGCAATTAGAAAAAAGGGTGTTGTGTTTTGCTTTGTTTTCAAAAGGATTTGAAGAGTGAAACCTGCTTTTGTACATCTTGTTAGCACATTTCACTGTAGTTGGCAGTTTGTCAAAGATGAAAAAATATGTTTGTTTTAGCTGGCCAAGCTGCTTAGGGTATTGGCCTGAGCAGAATTCTGGGCATCTGGATACCTGGAGTGTATTCCCAGCTGTGCCACTGCTTTGTTGAGTGACTCTGAGCAAGCGACTCTGCTGCCTGCTTCCCTCCCATGTTGTTTATTGCTTCTAGTCAGCTGGTGAACACTTGGAGCAAAGAGATTTTTATCTGTACAGCACCTAGCACAGCTGACTCCTATCTCACCTGGGATCTGCAGGTGCTTCAGTCATGCAAGCAGTAGCAGCAAAAATTAATAATGTCTAATAAAATCTTGTTTCGCTGTGTTTATGAGAAGAGAATGAAGTAAAAGATAAATGGAAATGTTTCCTTTTTTCCTCCTTTTTTTTTTGTGTTCTCAGAGTCTTTCAAAGACTGGAAAAGATAAATCTCTGGTTAGGTAGGATGTAGCCAGGGAACACCATGCCCCTTCCTGTGACTCACACTGTGTCCTTGCAGTCACCAGAGTCAAAACAGAAGAAAGTATTGTTTTTTCGCCCTCCTAGACAGGAGAGGAGTCAAGCAAAACCAGGGACACAGCTGAAAAATAATCAGTAATAAACAGTAAATAGCTAATGATTGTTTCAGTTTCTCTGGAACTGTAGTTCTTGGAACTCCTATAGCTGCTCCTGGGTATACACTACTAAGCAGTTCCTTGCGCATTTCTGAGGGGCAAGCTGCTACTGGTATGGAAAAGTTAGACACACCCCCAAACTCATGAGTCACTGCTAATATTATGCAGATAATCAATAAGGTCCTTGCATGTTATAGCCAGCACATTCTCTATTTTCTTTGCTTACTCATCCTCAAATGGGTTTTGGGTTCTCCACATATGCTGTTTTGACAACAGTTTTACTGCATTGACCAAAGCCAAGTTACTCCTTCACATGGGTGTGAAGGAAAGTCAAGCCAGGCCAGGAGCTGAGCTTGTGGATGCAATTATAAGTGATCAGCAGTGTTTTCCTAATCTGCTTTTTTTAGTTGTTCTTTTGAGCACTACAAGTGTTTGAGACTCGCTGCATGGTCAGTGCTGGCAGATGAATGCGTTTGCCTCCAGTGCGGTGTCCTTGCGGCAGCATTAAGCCCTCGTTGGTGCTTCCTACGGCACGCTTTGCTGGCCAGCAATTTTATACTTCTGCAGCTCAGAGTGAGGGTGAATGTGAAAAATGGATGGTCCTTCACAAAAATCAGAACTGTTTTATGACCTGAACTAAATCCTGAAAACTCAGAAGATTATTTTCTCAGTTCATCCTGAGCATGTGTTTTTCTGAGCTGCAGACTTAATTCAGATACCAAAATAAGCAACTAGTGCTTCAAAAGTGTTATGCTGTTAATGATTCCAACAGGATTTGCTGGTTCAGTATTTCAAATTAACCGATAAGGGCTTGGAAAGCTAACTCTAGGCAATTGTTCCAGAAAATTTTAGACAACATCCCATAACAATATTAGTTATTCAGAATTAACAATCAACTATTCAGTGCAAATTTGGACAATGTGTAGTAAACAAGATGTGAGATCACACGTGGAAAGAGTACCAAAGGATAGTACTTGTAAAAATATTCTTAAATGTTCTTAAATCTATATTAACAGAAATAAATGACATCTGGACAGCTAATGTTTTCTTATGTTTTCTCCACTTTATTCTGCAGTTTTAGTATTTTTTCAGTGTAGGCTTTTTATAATAAAATGTACACTGGTCCTTTGTTATACTGCATTATGAATTAAATATTAAATTACAAAGTATATTTAGAAAAAAAGTTAAAATTAAAACGCAGTAGTCAACCAGCTGTAGTCCTCTGTGACATGTTAGCCTTGCTTTTACATGCTTGGTCACTTGCAGTCTATTTTACTAATTCAAAGAATTTACAACATGTCTCTCAGCCATTTCCAGGAATTTGAAAGAGCTTGTTTGTTTATTCTCGCTTCCAACAGGCTTCTTCACAAAATTCTTCAAAATATACCAAAGACTTTTTCTCCTCTGAAACAAAACTTTAGGCACCTAAAAATAACAATCTTTTTTAATGGGCTAATTACTGCATCAAATTATTGCTCAGGCCCTTTATCTGAGACTCTGGGTAAAATCCAAATGGAAATGAGCTTGGCCGGTGCATTTGAACCTACATTTGTCCGCCTCACAAAGTCACCATGCGATTTAGCCCAGTTGGCAGCTCTGGTGCAGAGACAAGCAGGGCTGGCATAGCTGAGATGCTTCAAGAGGGGAGGACTGCAGCACTCTGACAGGACTGTGAACACACACTCTCGCTGCATCTCCTGCTCTGTGTACACTTCTCGTCCCTGCTCCCGCTTCCACCCTGGCAGCAGCATCTGCTGGGCTTTGGTTATTTGACACTTGCAATAAACTGATTTTTAGGAAAACAGTAAAAGCATCCTAAACATAGACATGCTGCAAAATGAGTAACAACCCACTTCCAAAGCAGAAGGATTCCTGGCTTGGTCCCGTTATTTACAGCTTGTGGTGTGCCAAGCCAAGCAGTGCTCAAAAATCTCTCTTGCCAATGTGGCCACCCCAGGAGGCCATTCCCAGGACACGCACTCACGATGTGACAGTGGTGTGGGCACAGTGACAGATGTGTCCTGTTTGAGCTCCTGGTCTGTGGGGTGTGGGCTCTACTGTACAGGCACTGGAATAAGGGTAGTGATGGTTTGACTACTTTGGCTGCTTACCAGGACAGCCCTGATGAAGAGATACAGTATCTCAAGGAACCATTCTGTTACAAAACCATAAAATAAATAAACAAACAAACCAGGATATTTTAGGTTCTATAGCTATTGCATCACAAAAATGGCTGGAGAAAAGGTTGTGTCTCGAGCCAGCTGTGAAAGAGGCGACTTATGTGAACAAAAAACCTTTTAAAATTCTGCCCTAAGCTACAATTGCACAAACTCTGTGAGATATCAGAGACATTGTAGAAATTCCTCCTTCGGTTACAAATCACTGTGTTTTGTTCACTTTTTTTCTGACACCTGATCGCAAGATTCCTGGAATGTTGTGTATCTCACTGACAGCACAGTCCTTGATAAGCTTGATAATTCATAACACAATGAAATCAGCAGGAAAAAAGTAACTGTCAATCTATCAAGGCCAGGATGAATATCCCTAAAGAACGAGGTGGTGAGGAGGGTAGACACAGTTTTGTGAAGTGGCAAATAAACTTGCAGAGCTTTGAAAACAGCTTATTTTTTTTAAGGGATGGAGGTGAATAAAATCAAAGCCTAAAGGCATTAATAAATTATGTCTCATTACTCCAGGGAAGAAAACAGGTCTTGTGAAACGATATCTTCTCAGAAAAAAACTGCAGATAAGTATTAGGTATTTTATGATTTGTAAAATATTTTGTAGAAAAAATTTGCCTCATGTTTTTATTTGTCACTGAAGACTCATAAATATATTAGTATACTTTTTTTTTTAGTCAAACCCTGCAGAATTCTGTCATGCTCCTAAAAATGTCTTACAAAATGCCCATGGAATATGCAGAAACATTTTCATTGACAAAAATCAGTCAGTCCTTCTTATTTATTTTTAATGGATCCATTTTTGTTTCCACTCTGGAAATGTACTTCAAGAGGGACACTTAGTCCCATACAAGATAGTGAGAAGATATTCCCAAAAGCAGAATAAAGAGGTAAATATTTTCATTTACTATAATATAAAGTTATTAGTGAGAAAATTTCCATGGTTTCTTCTGTTTTCTATTAAAATCCCCTGAAAGAATTAAGTGTTATGTTTTAATATGATAGAAGCTGTCACTTCATCTTTAGGGTCAGAATATTTGAATAAAAAGTTTATGCTGAAGGAAAAAAAATAATACTGACTGCTGTATTTCTTTTAATAGCTACCAAGATCATGCAGGTTTAGCAGAGTTGGCATACACATTGGAGATGAAAGATAGAAAATTTGAAAAATTACGATTTTAAAAGAACAACAGTATTTCTATCTTCATTTAATTCCATGAAGGCGTAAGAAAACTAATTTTGAAGCAAGTATTTTCATTATTGTTTCAATTTGTTATTAAATTATATTTCAAAAAGCGCCTGGAAAATGACATTTCTTGTTCGGCAAATTACATCTTCTGGTCAGAAGTCTTGCATTTGGAGAAAAACATATTTATCTCTTACTATACCGTCATTTCTTGTCCCTCATGCAACACAGACAAGACAGCTTGGATTGATATCCTTGTTCATTTTTCAGCTTCATTAAAGATGTCAGTGCAGGCAATGAAGGGTTTACTCAGTTAACACCTCCTTCCCAGGACCAGCTATCTTTAAAAAGCTTTGTCAGCTACCTACCTTGTCAGTAGGGTGCTTGAAAAAGCTGGATTAAGACAAGGTAGATGTTACAGCTCAGGTGGTCAGGGAGCTGTTACATAAAACCAGGCATATTTTTGCAGATCCTTGACTTTTTACAGTATTCCTTATTCCTCACTCCTTGCAGTTTCTTTGCAGTCAGGATTGTGCAGTAGTGTGGGAGGTTATCCCGAGGAAGTAGGAATGCTTTGCTAGGGGCACAATGGGCTCCTTAGGACAACAGCCAGCTCTCTGTGAAAAAGGTGCCATAAAGCTCTCTTGTGGCACCCCTTACAGTCCTATTTTCTGACATTCTGGGACTGTCTCATTAGTATTGTGAATACCTACAAGCAATCACATGTATGCAACACAATTTTGCCTTGAGTGAGAGAATCGTTAACAAAGCTGAGTCAAGTTATAGCCTAGGTGGATGTGAGAAAGTTACACATCCAGAACTGAGAATGCAAGCAAAGGTCTGCACCAGACTCAAGAAATGCAAATCTCATTAAAGTGTGAGATACCTCTGTCTTTTAATAGTTAGGTGGCTGACTAGTGTATGAACTAAAAGAAGACTTCTTTGAACATCTAGCCAAAAAAATGGCAGGACTATCCATGCAGCCTGCTGTGCTCTACGGAAATTCAGTATTTCCAGGACTGTGAAAGTACTGAGAAACGTTTTGTGTAATCTGATGAATTATGGACGATGGCAGTTACCTGGATATTGGGAAGAGGTTCAAAAGTATGTTACAGAAATCCCATTAAGATAAAACCTGGAAGAAAGGAAGAACAAAGAAGTGAGACTAATTTAATTGTTTTCATTAGGTCAGTCTCCAGGAATGTTAAGCTTCAAGCAAAAGTAAATTGTTTAAAAGACAAACATTTAGGAGAGACAACATAAGAACTAAACAAATAAGAAATTACTGATCTCCTGGTAATAGTGGCAAGTTTTGTAAACAAGTTCGCTAAGGTTTGAACAGTTATTTTCTATTATTTCAAGAATCAGACTTAAAGTAGAATGTACCCGAAGCGTTTGCATTTTAGAGATTATAGGACCATTCATAGTATTGCAAAGAGCAAAGCATTGACTTTATGACTGTGACTGTGATTGTGCTATATCGTTACATACACAACATGCTACATTATTATTGTCCTTTTTATAATCCACAGAATTTTACCAAGAGCTCTGCTGTGTTATAGTGGTTGTCTGCCAGCAAGGACAGTAAATTACTTAAACATCTAAGTAGTTGATTAAATATTACTTTGTTCCCCTTAATAGATGCTTTCTGAAGTGACAGCTGTAATCAAGGAGAAGATTTCTGTCTGAACCTTCACTCTGATAAAATGAGCACTAATAAGGGTGTGGAAATAAGGATGCGGTGCCCTTGCACCAGAGCCACATGGACCAGTTAATGTCACTTTATATCACACAGAATCACAGAATTAGTTAGGTTGGAAAAGATTTCGGAGATCATCAAGTCCACTCTATGACCAAACACTATCTTGTCAACTAGACCATGTCACTAAGTGCCACGTTAAGTCTTTCCATAAACACCACCCGGGATGGTCCTCCATCACCTCCCTGGTCAGCCCATTCCAATGTCTAACCACCCTTTCTGTGAAGAAATTCCTCCTGATGTCCAAACTAAGACTTTCTTGATGCAGCTTGAAACAGGCCCTTTCACCCTGTCACTTGTTGCCCAGGAGAAGAGGCTGAACCCCACTGGCATACAATCTCCTTTCGGGCAGTTGTGGAGAGTAAAGACACCCCATAGCCTCCTTTTCTCCAAGATCCCTCAGCCTGGAGAGCTCATAACCCCAATTCCCTCAGCAGCTTCTCATAGGACTTAGCCTCCTGGCCCTTCACCAGATTTGTTGTATATGGTGCTTCGTGGTATATGGTACCACTATCTGCAAAGGTGTCAGCCAGAGCAGAGAAGTGATGTTAATTGCAGGAGGTTACACACAGTTTCAATGGTAGCACCAGAGATTGAAGGGTAAAGTACCATGGTCAAGTATCTAGTTGAATAGAAAATTTCAAAGCTTATTTGAATTTATGGTAAACCTCCACTTTTCATGTCAGACTCAGAGTATCTTGTCTATGATAATACTCTTGGTCTGGTCAGCAAAAAGACTGCAATGTAACCAGCAAATCCTATTTCATAGGATGCATTTGGCAACAAACCAATTCTATTTGTGACATCTCTTCTCTGCAAAATTTACATATCATTATTTGTCACTTGCACTTTAAAAAAAATCAAAACTGATGCCAAACCAGAAAGTTATGGCTCCTTATCACCATCTCAGTTTTCTCAGTGATGAGAAAAGTGAGCTGTGTTTTAGCCACCTTAAATAGTCTTCAATAATTATATTCTTTTAATAAGCCAGTGTTCTTTGTTGTCCTACTGCAAATCCTAATACAATGGTTTGGCTGGGTTTATTCAAAAATGAATTTGTGACGATGCAAAAAATCTAGTTCATGTGCTTCCTTATTATCATCATAAATTCTGTATTTTATGAATTGTACTCCCTAGGGGACAGATTCTCAGGTGATCTACATGGGCAAACTGTTTACTTGAATATGATTTCAGTGACTGATATCAACAGAGGATCCTGCCTATACATTAAGTTGCATTTTCCTTTATTGATTGCTTACCTGACTCATACTTCCAAGGCAAGGAAACCATAGCATGTGGCTGAGTTAATTATGCAGCCAGAACAAATGAACTGAAAGTATATTGATTTAGATTTGATATAAGGTAGAAGGTCTTCACTGTGAGGGTGGTGAGGCACTGTAACAGGTTGCCCAGATAAGCTATGGATGCCCCATCCCTGGAGATGTTCAAGGCTGGGTTGGATGGGGGTTTGAGCAGCCTGGTTGAGTGAAAGGTGTCCCTGCCCAAGGCAAGGAGGTTGAACTAGATGAGGCCCTTTCCAACTTAAAACATTCTCTGATTATATACAATTTAAGCTGTAAAATCCGCACTTTGGAAAAGAGCTGCTCAGAAAGAGTGCAGCAATGAAGAATGTGTCTGTTGGCAAAGTTCTTTTAGTAAACCAGAAGGGCTGGATTCAAGTGAGGAATTGCTTTTTGAGGGAGGTCCTGTGGTGTCTACTAAGCAGGATACATGACCGAAATGGTCCCTTGTGCCCTGCAAGTCTATTCAACTGTAGTCTGTGAATTAATGATAATTGTGAATAATTTATGTAGAAGAATTCTTGCAAGAAGGGAAAAGCAGTAAGGAATAACTTGTGCAAAACTGAGCTGTAAACGGGGGTGCTGTACACTGGGCTTGTCTGCTCTTTGTCAAAATTGATGGGAGTGGTGAAAATTTTCACCTTTTTGCAGGTGACTGTATGAGGCAGCGCCCTGTTAGGATCAGCACTGCAATTAAAAGACCCTGACATATCCATTCTGAAGATTGTTTTCGGTTTTGGTTTCCAATAGCAATCTAAGCTACTGAGTTAAAATCACTTGAAGAAATCAGAATTCATAGAAGACATTATAACTTTCTCAGTATGTTCGAGTATTATCTTTGACTTTTTGAGTGATATGAATTTGGGAGGGGTTTTTTTATTTTTCTTTTTTTTCCCCCCAGAGTTTTTGCTACTTGGCTTTGTTAGGAGATGTGGGAGGTTTAGAGGAAAAGAGAATTTTCCAATGTTTGCTTCCCCTGAAGTGCTAATGAATGTTAGAAAATTTGCTATATTATGTAAGCTTTATGTCTCTCACCCTACTGAAATATAGCACAGAGGCCTTGATGATATCACTAATGATGAATTTGGTCTCAGATCGTTATCTAAATGTGTTATTCCGCTGCTTTCCAGTCTTACTTGAATAGTAAGTAAGCTGGTTTCCCAACCCACCCAACCCTTTCTGAGTAACTTAAGAGAAAACAATCTTGCTGAGTTTGCTGCATTGCTTCAGGGAGGGTAAATTTTATAGAGTAAATTATTTTCTATTGGCCTAGACAAATCCAGTCTTCAGTATCCAAAAGAGAAAAAACCCAAGCAAACAAGGATGCCTAAAAGCCCGTGCAGGCACTTTTAACCATTTATTAACGTATTCTAACTATATATGAATCTGATTTTAGGTCAAGCTCTATTAATTTAAAAATACAATTTTATACTTTTAAGAATAATCTGTCTCCCATCAATTTGGCATATGATCTCATTAGCAAGCAATAAGAAGGAAAACTGAAGCTTGTTGGATATCATACAATTAAGTTATTTTGTTTTATTGAGAATGAAGTTACTTGCAAAGCACGTCACTGTTTTTGTGATGGAAACCATGGACTTTGGGGGACTGCAACATACAGATAAAAGTCAGTTCCCTAAAAGTAGGAACTGAAACTTTTAAGAAAAAGTGGAAGACAATCAGAAATTCCTATGCGGTTCGGTGTCATGAAGGCCGTATCCTGGTTCCTCAAAGTTGCTGGAGCCCTTTGGAAGGTTGGGATCCCCTCAGCCTCACACTTAGTGAATCCAAACAGTGAGGATTGAAAAGGAACGTGTTTGCAGCACTGTGATGAGGCCCAGCCTTCTTCCTCTGCTGTGGGAAGGAAGATCACTGGGGAGATTGTGTGGAGTATGAAGCATTTTGTGGGGGTAGATGTGGATTCAGCGCATACCTCAGCAACCTCTTTCAACAGGAAATGAAAGCTACCCAGATAAGGTGCTGATTGCCTCCACTGACACTGCCCTGGGCTGCAGTTATTGCAGCTCAGGCTACGTGCAGACTTGAAGAGGACTTAAAAAAAAATTAACTCGGAAAAAAATCCCACCACACATGAAAATCAATTCCTCTTGTACCATTCCTGCCACAACTTGAATCTAGAGTTCACTGATTAACTTTAAAATGTTGATAGCATCACAAACAATCCCAACAACTTCAGGAATTCAGCAACTTCATACCTTTAACAAGAGAACAGTTGTGGCAAAGACATGCAGATAACTAGCATCAACTAGGTCCACACAGGGAGAAATAAAGCTTAATTGGTCTGTTTTGAAGATGAAGGGTTGATTTTTTTTTATTTTTTTTATATATCCCTTGTAAAGCAGTACTACTCTGACTTCACAAGCAATGCTTAAATACTTCAGTACTTTTGGAATTATGGCCCTAAGGAAAAAGAAGGAAAAGAAAATCTGAATTTTACCAGGCCCATAACATGACACAGAGAGAAGAAAACCTCAAATAAGAATTCAAAATGATGAAAAATATTCTGAGACAGAGCTGTGGTGGTAAAATGCAAGTAAAAAGTTACAAAGTAAAACAGTGATTGAAAGACAGCTGAGTTCACACAGGCATACTAAACAATGTTAAGTGATAGGTGATAAAAGATCAAGTTCATATCTTTTTTATTGCTGCAAGCAGAGAACTTAAGATGATGAATCTGACCAAAAGCACCAAAGAGGGAAAAAAGTCACAGGATAGTGTGAGTCATTTGGAGATGATCTTCAAACGTTTCTCCCTCATCCCCCCTGAGAAAGTCAATTAGTAAAAACCAAGTGAGTTTGTGGAGGTATATACAATTTGGAAGATTCTATGCAGACTGAACAAAATAAAGACAAAATATTTTATGTTGGAAGGAGATAGATTTATTAGCACTAAACTCTTCATGAGTATGAGCCCAAGCTGTGAAAAGAATTTTTGTAGGATCACTATGATTATTAGTTTCTGTTATTGCAATGTTGTGAAACAACTCTGAGTCTTAACTCTGTATTCTGGGTATAGTTAGAAAGTAAGAGCAATGTGCACGTCTCTATTAATATTTTTGTTCAAAGAACATATGAACCTTGGAAGAGCATATTCTCTTTGTCCTCACCTATTGCACTTTGGGTCTTACCATGGAACTGCCTTGGAGACTGTGAAATGGATTCCTTTGGGGTGAGGTGAAACCAAAAGGTGTGCTCCTCTAATGTCTTTTACTTCTCATCTGAAGTAAAATCCCTGAAGCAGCTTTAGCACGGATGTTGGACCCTCAGCAACATGTGTTTTGCTCTGGAGAGCTACTCTTTCTGGACAATACCACTTGTTGCTGTAGGACCCAGTGGAGTGTAGCTCTTTTCACCTAACTTTAGATGTCTTGATGACAGCAGCTGCAACCATTAGAAGGAAATAATGACTCCAAAGGTGTGCTTTATCAACTGGAAAGACATAGCCTCTGCTCAGATGAATCATATTCTAAAAGCTACCATTTTCGTTGCACAAACAACGAGAGGAGTCTAAACAATGAGGTTCTGGGTAGAGGTTCACTCAGTGAACCCTGGTTAGTTTGGAATGATGGTATTGGCAGAGAGTAAGAAATAGATTCACAAAGAAATGGCTTGACTTTTCTGACACCACCTTAACTCACCTCTGCTGGAGACGGTACCTGACCTCGAATTTTAGACTCCTAATCAAATATCCTCTCTTTATCCACCGTAATTATTAGAATTATTTAGTTGGCTGCTGTAGTATGGTAACTTAATCTTTATTTATGTTATACTAAAGGGTGTTTTTCTCTGAATTGCAGGCCAGAACTACCACTGACATAACTCTTTATTTTCCATTAAGAGGAATGTCTCAATTTTTCCCATCACTGGACAATTTTGAAAATATCTGCTCTTTTGCATTCCTTTCATCACTGAACTTATTATGAACATGTGTTATTCATTGAATTTCACTATCTGTACTCTATGATATCAATTTTTATTTGTCAAGAAGTATTTAATGAGGTATTTTATGAACAAAAAACAATCTAGTGACCTGGATGCAATATCCTTGTAAATATGAATACATACCTGAACTAGGAAAATAAAATTATACCTACAGTTTCTGAAATTGTTGATTTTAAGTTAACTAGAAAAAATATGAATGATACAATTAATGACTTGTTTTCTGTTTCTATGTGTCAGAAATACTGTTAAAAAGTAGTAGAAAAATATTCATCATGTGTCAGGTTAAGTGTGTTTTTCCAAACTATCTGGAAACAATAACAGCAACACTTTTAGAGGTAGATATCTATTTGTTTTTTATTTGCAATGAGTCACTGACTGAGGAGTCTTATTTGCATTATATTAGTCATTCATGTTTGTATTTTAAATACAATTTTCTGCAAAAGATATCAAGAATTTTAACATTTGTTTTAATCAATATTCTGAGGAGGAAATTTAGGCACAGATAAAAGTAAGCAAAACTCATGGACTTTACCTTAAATCCTTCCTGTCCACATAACTTGATTTTATAGAAGGGAATTGCAATTTACAGTGTGGCAGTAGGTACAATGATTAAGTAAAAACAGCGTTTTCATGCAGAGAGTTTCAAAAAACTGCACTGGGAAATCCAGCTGCCTAAGATTTAACCTCTTCAGAATTAAAGACCTATTTTAGTAAATCCATTTTATTAATATGCATCCCAATGCCTGGGCAACCTCTTTGTGGCACTGCAGAGGCAGAACATAATTTTAGGAAGTGCAGTCAATTTTTTTTGGAGGAGAATACCTGTAAAGAAACAAGGCATAGTTGGAAGGACTCTGTTTCAGATTCTGGGCTGAAGAAAGCTAAGAAAACTCACAGCAGATGGCTAAAAAAAGATTGTAATCATGTTTAGCATTTCTCACTTCACAACTTCAATAGCTGTTTTGTGCCAGGGAACCCGGATGTCCTTTCAATCCTGCTCATCTTTCTCTTTCTCTTTCTCTTTCTTACTCTTCCAGCGATTGCCAGCCTGATTCAGACAGTGTTGCGAAACTACAGTCCCAAACAGACTGTTGCTCTTTCTGGCTATCCCACCGCAAAGAAATTGGAGAGACCTGTTTCTTCTGCCACGTCTGTTTTTGTGGCACCTGACGTACTTTCCAAGATCTGTTTTAAATTTAGAGCTTTGTAAAGAAAACACGAGTCTTAAAAGCTTCCTTAATGCATGAAAATTTGAGAAAAGAACCTGTGTTCACTGATGAGTCTTTAAACAAATGTCTCTTCAGGGATCCAGGTTTTATTTTGAACTAAATCTCAAGCTAACACTTTTATGTCACCTAAAGAAACAAGTCCAGCTTAACATATTTTCCACTTCAACAGCAATTTAATGATGAGCAGCACAGTTTGTGTGGACTTTGCAAAGGTGTAGGATCTAGCAATGAGGAAGTAAATTCTTACTGTTAGGACTATGAAACTTAAACAGTTATGAATATAACTCCTTGGGGCAGGCAACCCGAGGGGAAACAGCTGAGAAGAACAATTTTTATGACTGATTCAAAGTCTGTTTTAAAGGGCATTTATTTTGAAAGAGGCATCTTTGAAAAGGTGTGCAAGGAGTTCACACATTCAAGGTGCAATGTATTCTGAAAGTATAAGATGCCAAATGCAAATCCAGATGGTGAAAGCAGTACTATAAATGGAGATTCAATGGGGACACTTGAGCAGTATACAGACAGCATACACAGAAAATAAAGAAATTTATGTTCTAAGAAAAAGGAAGAAAGACCTTTTCTTCCCCTCCACCAAAGCATGAGGTGACATCCCTAGAACACCAAAGTGTGGTCAACATGGGACATGATCCCTGGAGTATGGTTCTGTAATGCAAGGTGAAATTCTCTGGCTCTGTCTCCTGTTTACTCTATTCCATACAGAAAACAAGATTTAAAAAAAAAAAAAATAAATAAAATAGATAATAAATAAAATGTATGATAGAAACACTAAAATAATATTTGTGTGCCACCAGCTGAGGTACTCAATCTCCACTGTTTCACCTGAAGCCAACTGTGTTTGATTCTGGTTTATTTGCTCCTTAGTCAAAAGTGCTTAATAATGCAGCTTTCTACCTGTGTCAGACCTGTGTAGGAGTGTTCTAAGACTCAGAGTCTTTTCTTCCTGATGTCTTTCAGCACTACAAATGCATATTAGTATCTAAAGCAATCTCTTCACCTGGGAAATAACAGAGCCGATTCTACAAGCTTTTTAAGTACTTTAATCTGTAAGAACATTAACTTCAAAGTGAGAACCTTGGCGCTTGGATGTAGAGATACACTTCAGAAAACTGCTAAATTTGCTCAAAACACTCAATCTGAAGGAAGGAAATGTCTTGGTCTTGAAGTGGGCCTTATCCTGAGAGTGATGACATTTACTTTAACACAAAGCTTACCTTTGGGACTGTGGATTGCTGCTGCTTAGATGTCACCTAATATTTTCTTTACTGCACATAACAGAGGACTTGAAGATTTGTCTTCTCCTTTGCCTTAAATTTGTCTTTAACTGCTGTGCCTATGTGCAGTGTCCCAGAAGTACACCAGAAACAGAGAAAGGTGAAAAACATCTTGCAATATTAATAATAGCAACTAACTTTGGTCTGGTCTGTAAATAATTTTCCTTTGGCTTGCGTGACCCTTTTGCTCATGGGATGTCTGAGAATGTCACTGTTATCAATACATAAGGTGTAATAAAAATTAAACATTTAAGATGTCATTTTATTGTAGGTATCCAGAGAAACTGTATTATTTGAAGACTTCACTGTTGCATAAAATATTGATCTTCATATAAACACTATAAAAAAGAAGCACTTTTAAAAAATGCTTTGTGAAAGATTGAGTTTTTTTAGTGATAACCGTGTTCAATAGACAAAAAAAAGCTGTATAAGCATCTGAATTGCTAGGTAAAATGCTCTGGAAACAAAATGCATTTATTGCAGGCAGTAAAATAATCTTTATTTAAATACTGCAGTCATATATAGCAAAATGTGATTTTTTTGGTCAAATTTCCTCAGCAAAGTAAGAGGATTTCCTCACAAAAGTTTAGAAAATTGTTTACTAACGAAGTGAAATATAAGACATCTTTCTTTTATTTGTGTTTCTTTTATATCAAATTAAGTTTACTTCCTTTCTTTTGAGCAAGACAACCTTCAAATGAATTAAGAATAAAAAGAAAAATTAATTTTGGTTTTTGCGTAATAGAGACCAGTTTCTTGGTTAATTTAATGTGTTTACAGGACATACTGTTAAATATGGTTCAACAAAACCCATACAAATTACCTCATTATATTTTTTCATATTTCAGAGTACATCTTTTTTGCACAAGCCTTGACACAAATTTCTGATACATAAACAACACATTTTGTCTCTGCTGAGTTGCACTTATTGTGTAGATTTAAGGGCTTAAAGTCTTCAGTTGTACTACATCCTGATACTCTTCCTTACTTTACAGAGCTATTATGGTATGGAGGACTTTAAGTACAAAAGTTACCTGGGTTATGCATGTCAAGACCCACAAATATATACCTTTAATTGACCAGAAGTTTACAATCTGTAAGAGAATAATTACTCAGTTGCATCTGGAAGTTCTTTTCATAGCTCTAAAACCTGACCAATATTGACAAGTTGAAACACATAGAAATGAAGATATTAGATTTATGTATACTGATTTTATGGAGTGAAGCTGAAAATTTCTCTCCTCTCCTCTCCTCTCCTCTCCTCTCCTCTCCTCTCC